>JAGDQP010028854.1:594-22827 GCA_022664845.1 Lepisma saccharinum
AAAAAAGTATCTTCCTTCTTGAGCAGTCTGGGATACTCTGGCTTCTGATGTCGAACTGAAGGGTCTTGCTGTCGACTGAAGGGTCTTGCCGTCGAACTGAAGGGGTGGATAATGGCTGATCGGTCTTATATAGTGATTCGTGTTTGTTCCGGGATTGATTTAAATGTGTAGGTCTGACTTGGCTGTTTGCTGAATTTTATGTAGGTCGAAAGGTGACGTTCCCATCATAAGGAGTATAGCTATTTGCTCGAAGGTGAATATCTTCCCAATTGATGTCATTGATTGCATTATATTGCATCAGTGTTCGCTGGCGCTACTCTGTTCATCCTCGTTGAAAACATGGCGGCGGTTTTATTTCCATTTCATAAAACAATTTACAAGAAAAATATAAAAATATACTAAATTCTATTTTTTTTCATTATTTTGAATTCTATGATTAAATTTAATTTTATCCATTGCTCGCGAAGATCACAATAAGAGCTTAACATTTTTACTACATTAAGGAAACGTTTTGTTTGATCGTTGTAAATACAAAATAATTATTTCATTGTTTAGGCGGATGTATATGATTATACATATGTACCGCTCAATGTTGATTGAAAAGGACCATAGTGGCTGAGTATTCTAAGACTCTTGATTTGAGGTTACGAGTCACAGGGTGGTGTGTTGGAAACTATGCTGATATAGGTTAGAATTTTAGAGTTTAATAGATTTATTTATAAAGTGAAATATTCTTAGTTACAATAATGAGCCTTAAATATGTTTGTAAAGTTCGTGACTTGATAATCTTAACGAATATATAATACATCTGCGAAAATAATAATTATAAGATTGTAAACGAAAATTTTCTTGGTCTATAAGTTAAATGGATAATGGGTGCAACTTCCATGAAAGCTCGTGAGCAGCCTGTTTGCAGAGATGAGAGTTACACTTAGGAATGGTTTATATCCTGCTCTTAGAAGTAAACATATCGATTAATCAAACTGCTTTTTCAACCAAAGTCGATAAAGGAGTATTGTACATCAGGAAACCACCAGAAAGTATTATTAAAGATGTGCTGGCAAGAGTTTAATTCATAAGGTAAGAGTTTAATGTTAAGAATAAGTACTTATATTCTGATCTAAGTTGACAAATAAACGTGCAATTGTAACATGTTTGAAATAATGGAAACCAATACAGACGAGCGGGTATCCATCAAATTGGTTATCTCTTAGTCATGGGTACGTTTGTCATGGACACCATCTTAGAAACTTGTTCAACCTTTAACACTAGAATGGAGAAAGGGATCAATTTTATCCTTTTTGGAAATTCATTTCGTTATATCTAGGATATTTTAAGGAATTGAAAGGTGGCGTTACGGGACTTTTCCTAAATTGTTGATGTCCTTTAGAGGCAAGGCTAGTTTAAGCTAGGTTATCCTTTAGAGGAAAAAACGGACATGGTGATTGTAAAATTTAATAAACTGATATCGGCCGATTTTCCTTAAACGCCCAGGGGATCAAATTGATCCTTCAGTTGATAATGTTTTTCTATTTTTTTTCGTCGACTGTTATTTTGCTTTTTTGTGAGCAACTTCAGGTTAAAGTGATTTATTCTATCAAAACAAAGGTTAAGAAATCTTCCTTTCTTCGCATCACGGCATCTGTTAGGCATTATTGAATTATAATGTGCAATCATAACGCCATTTGTCATTACGTGTTAGTCAAGTGGCAACGTGTTTGGTGCTATATGACAGTTGATACTTTGTTCGAAGGTGTGACAAGTAAAATCTATCAGTAAGTAATTTTACTGTGAAGAAGCATCTACGAAAATGGCACAAAGAAAACACTTGAATCCTCATGAAGTTCTTGATGAGCTTCAAAGAGTAACCAAAGACGATTCTGATGGCGGTAAACTGTCATCGAACTCAGAAGACCAGTTGGAATGGGATACTTATTGTAGTGAACAATCTACTGAAGAAGTTAGTTTTGAAGATGAAAATGAAAACCGAAGGTGAGTAAATTTTATTTCAGTCTGTTTTATTGAACATGGGTTTGTGTTCTCTACAAGTCTATAAGGAAATCAAATAATGTAAATCAACTATTGAAGACATGTGATCAAATATTCATTGTATAGAAATGGGACCAACAATACATTATCAGATTTCACTTTCTTGTAATACCAAAAGCATTTAGTAATTTATTCTGTCATCAAGTGTAGTTAAAATAACATTACATTGGCTGATGTTTAGTTTTATTTCTGTCTTTTTCATTACTAGCTATCTTATATTACATATGACGGGTCCACCCTATGCACCATATATTGATTACAGGTTCATCGGGTTATTTCAGTTTATTCTATAAATGCCAAAAACAAGCTTTCTCATTACGAAGATAATAATATTTATTCCTATCAGGTCCCTTGCGAAGTAACAACTTATGGGCCAATCAGATACTTTACACAAATATTTTACAATTTCATAAGAAATTGTAATAAATTTACATTTTCTATTTGTGAAAATAAGTCGCAATAAATTACTCTTTCTGTCTGTTTGCAGGCACTCCATATAATGAGGTCAGATCAGAACAAGATGGAAACATGTGTTGAGGTTCAGGTGAAGGCATCACTATGGCGGCGAAACAGTATACAGCTCCAGACTGTACTACATGGGAGGAAATACCTGTCAATGTCAAACGTGGGTCGAAAACGTCTTCATAACATTCTAAGAGAAATTCCAGGACCAACACCTCATGCCAGAAGAAATGTAAGTAGTGATTCTGTGTCAAGTGCATGGTGCTTATTCATAGATAACCGCATACTTGCCCATATACAAAAGTTCACCGGAAGAGAAGCGCGTCGTGTGCTGAAAGACAATACTTGGTCACTAAGTTTATCGGAACTAAAAGCTTTCATAGCGATTCTGTATGGTCGTGGTGTTAGTTGCAGCAAAAATATTGAGGTTCATTTAATGTGGTTCATTCAAAGTCTTGGGAATTGCCACTTTGTCCAGAGACAATAAGTAGAAATTGATTTAGCGAAAAAAAAGGTTCATAAGATTTGATATTAAAGCTACTAGATCGATACGTATAAAGAAATGTAAGCTTTCTCTTGTCTCTAATGTTTAGTGTATGTTCATTGAAAATTGCATTGCATGCTATAACCCAGGACAGAACATTGTAATAGATGAACAGTTGTTCCTAAGTAAAACTCGTTGTCCATTTACACAGTTTATGTCAAGTAAGCCAGATAAGTACGGGCAAGAATTCTGGTTGGCTGTAGATGTAGATACAAGGTATATTTTGAACGACTTCCTTTGTGTTGGTAAGGAGAAATTACACCCTGCAAATCAAAGAGTTCCGGAGTACGTTGTCATACGTATTATGAAGCCATTTTCTGGTAAAGGTCAAAACGTTACAACAGACAACTATTTTACGTCACTAAAGTTCGCTGGAAACGTGAAAGGAAAATCATCTACCATTGTTGGGACAGTGAATAAAAAGTAGAAGAGAAATACCGAATTAAATTAAATCATAGTAAGCACCTTTGTACTCAACAAATTTTCTCAAAAGCAAGGACGTAACAATGACCGTGTATCGAGGTAACAAAATTAAGAATGTTTTGAGCTCTCTTCATGATAGTGTGGACATAATCGATAATAAGAAGAAAGTTCCTGAAACCATTGCTTATTATAGTGAAACGAAATACGGGGTTGACATTCTATACAAAATGGCCAAGCAATATAGACACTAAAGGCGTCATCACGAAGATGGCCAATTCACACTTTTTATAAAGTACTTGATCTTGCAGTAATTAATACAGAGCAGTCATTGAAATGAAGATATCAAAGGCTAGCAGAAGAACTCCGGATAGAATACCTGCAGCTTCAGCCTGTGGATCCAAATGAAGACACAAGAACAGAAGACGACACAGATTCAGATTCAGAGATACCACGTAAACGACGTAATTGCCAAATCCTTGTAAACTGAAATAGAAACAAGGCGTCTGCAAATCGTAGCACTTGCAAGAAGGCAGTTAGTTGAAAATGTGTTCGTAACGTAATTTACAAATGCGAAAAAGGGGAATCAAGGTGATACCGGAGTAGTATTGAGTACCATATTTGTGAACAAAGATGAAGGAAAGTTGTAAGCAGGCTATAAACAATAGTAGTCATAGTTTCCAAAATAAATTTTGTAATAAGATATAAGTAATGACTACTATGCATATATGAGGTAAACGCACAAAATTCTTTGAAATACATGTTCACCAATTATTTACTAAAATTATAAAACTTATTAATAAAACTTTATATGGAACTTGGTTTTGTTCATTCACGAAGCGAAGGAAACTCTACTCGTGTTAGTAAAAAAAGGTAGGTGTCTACAAAAAAAGGCTAGGGATCAAATTGATCCCTACGGGTGATCTAGGGGAAACGAATTTCCGGGCATTCTAGTGTAAAATCGGAAGGGGGTCATGGAGCATTTTAATCCGGGCTAGAATTTTACCAGAAATACATGGGTGAATTACGTTTGCGAAAATTTAGTTTTAACACAGATAATTAGATGTGACATTAGTATGCATAATTGATTGAAAAGTATGGGAATACGCTATTCTTATTGCAATAACGCAAGAATGGAAAAGATATTATGTATAAGGTCATCGCAACTGCAAAACCCCATAGGTGACATTTTTGAAAACATTTTCATGTTTAAATGTATTTTGCATCAAAAAATTGCGACAGCGAACATCGTGCTGCTAGGCCACCCAAAAGGCACTTTCTTGTCCTATATTAGTTTCTAGTAAAAAGGACCCTCATTTTCTCCTTCACTAGTCTCTCCCATACTAAAATCACCAAACACCATGAGCTCTTTTGTTTTTTTAATACATATATTAGTATCGCCAAAATGAAAGAATAAAAGCGAGACGAATCAATATATATATAAGTTGATGGAGGTAGAATCTTAAACACACACAGTGAAAAATTGAAACCGATATATGTCTGTTCGACATGGGCAGAGAAATGAGAGAGAGAGAAAACAAGAGAGAGAGAGAGAGAGAGAGAGACAGAGCGAGAAGAAGAAGAAGAAGAATACAGGTAAACATATGGAATTTAAACGTAGTGAAATAAACTATAATTGTAAAGTTCAGTACCCACAAATGTAACAACAAGATAGAAGAACTGGGATTTTATATTTTTACAGGGGTATTCGAATATATAGAGGGTGCTTGAAAAAATCATTAAATCAATTTCAAACTTGGTGGTCAGATTAAATATTCATGCTTTCCAGTGAAACTGCAGAGTTTCTAGACATATCTAGGATAATGTCAAAAGTGTAACACACATGTTTTATTTGCGCGTTGTTCCGTTGCAAATTTGGTGTGGTTTATTGAACGTACTGGTTTGGAATACATTATAATCAGGGATTTCGACAGGATTTCCAGATTGGTAGGTGTAAATTCAAAATTAGGGATTGTAAGTAGTTTTGGAATGTTTCTATCAACTTTAACCAAACAATTTAGAATTAGGATGTTGTCTCGAAGATTTGGGGCTCACACCCTCCCTACAGGGGCCTGGGTCTGCGGAATCACTGATTGTAACAAACCCAGTAGATACCGTAGATCAAGCCTTCTATTCCAGAATACTCGTGCAAATTGAACATAAAAAAGAAAAATGAATGAAATATATTTTTTCTGCTTAATTTATATCAGAAATAGCCAAGATTACATATCCTAACTAATTTATATCAAAGTGAAAGGTTACAATTGTTCAAAAGCAAAATTAGCATGTTCCTAATAGGCGTAGTAAAAATTACATAATGCACATTTGAAACGTGAAAAAAATATCACATGCATGTTCATATATTATGGCATGGAAACGAATTTTGTGTGAAAGTAATATAAAAATAATTTTGTCTAAAAAGGACGGCATTTTCTACACATATCGTAACATTTATCTGTTGTGAACATCTCAGTCTTGGTTCCACCTATTGCGAATATAATGTTCTAATAATTACAACACTAATGAACTAGTGTTTATAATAATTCGCGCAGATGGAATGAACACGGCAGAGCTGAAACCGGTCACCGGCGTTCGCGGGAATTTTTGTCAAATTTTGCACTGTTTCATCAGGTTTATGATTCGAACGTAACTTGACCAGGTGATTCGATTTAGGTTTGATGACCCGGAGGATGAAGTAGAGATTTTTATTATTTCATTGAGTTTGAATAACGTTTCTGTCAGGGTTACCTGGACCGGAGATGTTACCCCGAGAATACGAAAAATACGACGCCGAAATTACCAGTTAAATAAATTTTCCAGACCGGGTCAATCGAATTACCGGGTCACTTATATCTGGGTTAGGCCCTGTCACCGAGTCATCGAAAATGGCCCGGAATTCGCTCTTTAACACACACAAAAAGAGATAATGTTTGTAAAGTAAGAGAAAAAATTAAGATGAACAGAGAAGGAGAACAGAAAGAATCAGCAAAGACATGATAACATTACAACAAGAAAGAGAGGGCGAGAAGAAGGCCAGTGAAAAACTTGAAAAATACATTACCATTATGCTAAGGAACGCACACACTGTATACTCTGATTTTGACCAGTGATGTATCGTAAGTTCGTAAGTTGTCCAACTTGGAGATGGATTTCTGTTTGAATACTTCCGTTTATGCGATAAAGGTACTGGCTTTTGGGGAATCGAACCGATGTTTTCCAATTGGTAGTCTAGTACGATAGTGATATTTCACAGTTGACAATACCCAAAGCGTGCTTAACAAATCGTAGTGTTTCTTTCTAAGAAAAATAGAATGAAAAGAAAATACTTTAGATCTATGCCGTGTTCTTAACTGTCCGGGTAACTGTCCGCTTTAGGACTTGACATCCAACTTTCGTAAATCACCTTCCTCTGAATAATAACTCAGATATTTGATTCCACAGTTTGAAGGGTTCTGCGTTTTGTATGTGAAGTTATGATTAGTTTTTTCACGATCGTTTGGTAAAACAAAATTTTCGGATTGAACTGTGTTTGAACATATGTTGACTTGCGTTAGTACTGAAAAGTCTATCACGTTTCCCCTACTCCACCTTGCCACTAAAAACAGAAGCCATGCATTACTAAGTCCAGAGTTAATCTTTGGATATATCCAACTTCGTTCAAAGTGCACGCTAAAATTTCTTTATTCAATGACTTATAGAAAAAATTTATGCCCGTTAATATCCGAAATAATAAAAGCCCAGGAAGAAATAAAGTAACAATAACATAGTATGCAGTTTTTTCCTCCTTGGAGGTTCAAAGGCACGCATATAGGTATAATAATAATAGTAAAATTCGGTTAACTGACAGTTTTATATCCCCTTTAGAACAGCATTGAATATTATAGACATACACTCTGTCAGTATTGCACTATATGAAAAATGACAGTGACAGCTTTTTAATGTTTCCTTTTGAAGCATCTCTATAGCCGAGGTCTGTTATACATTCTATATAAAATAATTTTTTGTATGTGAGTAATTTTCTTATCAGGAAGAAAAATGAAGACTTTATTTTCAACCCCCCTCCAAAACAATTATTGAACATCATCAGTAACAATATTGTTATGAAGTGCCCAAATGAACTCCTGAACACCTAAGCATGGTACTAGTTTCAGGTAAAGTGGTCTCCAAACAACCCTGTTCAATAAATCCCACGAACTTGAACCTATGATTGAACTTTTCTGAACTGTCTATTATTTGTTTATTAATATCAATATCTGTAGTATGGTGGCCCAGTATATATAGGTATAATCTCAAATAACGAATATTTTTGGCATTGTACAGTAAATTTAAAGTGCACGTCAATTGATGTTTTACTTTTTGACAAAAGATTCTATATTCACTGCTAAGTTGTCACACCAACGAACAATAGCATCACTATGTTTCTGTCCTTGTCACGCCACGTAAATATATTCTTTGAAGATAAGGTCCATTCCCCATTTTCTCTTCTGTTTCCAGAATAAAGAACATTGCGTACACACATGAAATTTAATTTAAATTGAATTTTGAATGTAGTTTTAAGGTATTTTAAGCACATTTGTTTTATGTCGAATGAGCGATGATTGAACGAATTGGCGAAATTATGAAGGGTTAGAAACGGGGGAACCCTGATAAAACGGACACACGCTCACAGGCCAATTTATGGGGGGGGGGGGGCATTGCCTCCAATCATTTGTGAGTGGCTTTAAATGTTTCATTCTAAACTATAACTTCGCAAAATTTTTTGTTATAAATAAAATGAATTGTACTGCCACCACAGGGTCTATCTACTAAACGCACTCATGCGCACACGGTGTTTGTTTACCACAAAGCGCGCATGGGTTGAACAGGGATCCATCCAACGTATACATAGAAGTCTGGAGCTATACTATACATGGATATGTCGAATAAGCTTGTGTACAGCTTTACACAAATTTATGTATAAACATGGGTTCAAGTCAGTGGGGGACTATTGAACAGAGAGGTTCGGAACCGACTTTAGCCAAAACTATACGTCCTGTAGTTAGGAGATCAGCTGTTCGTTCAGTCGTTCGTGGCAATTTTATTGATAATGTTTAGAGATAGTTTTGTCTTTGCGTACCGTCGTTATTCTCTTCTTCATTATATAAACATTTGCAAATAAATTCAACCATCATTTGTCCTATTTTGAATCTAAACGCCATGTACAATTGGTAGAGAACAAAAAGTTTAACGTTCCGACGTAGCTGAAAAAAAAAGACAAAAAAAAATTGAAAGATATGAGTTTTTAACCCATACACATGAGCATCAAAAGTACAATAACCAAGAGCATGACAGACTTTGGCATGAGGGGTACGGTCGACAGTATTCACTGTAGGAAATTTCTATACCGCTAACATTATAGCAATGTTAAGTAGTTTTTATTTTTTGTTATTCCGCAGAAGTTGAAAATGTGGAGATACCTTTCATGATAGTCGACTTCAGTCAGTAAGTCCGTTCAGAAAATTAATAGAAAGCTACACTTTCGCGTAATATAGACATATGATAATGAATCACATTCAATCCTGAGACACTTGCTGGAGTAGCTAACCTTATGGGTATAGGTTCGAATCGCCTCCACGTTATGACTTTTTATACTTAAAATATAAACTGTCAGAGGTTATAAGGGACTAGCAGGTTTAGATGGTAAAAAGTGCTTTGGAAGGAATCGTGATAAAAAATACTACCCTATTCAGCATAAAAATGATGGTTCTCCACCAAATTTCAGCTCAAAAACTACTTTCGTAACCTAAAAATAAATTAAAGTTTGTCATTTGGTAGTTTAGCGATATCGCGGTCGGATTTGCACCTATGATGACGTCCCTTTTTGAACTCAAGATTTTTTTCAAACTCTAAAAGATGGAAATTCTTTCGTTTATGTTGAAGCAAAATTCAAATTTTTGGGAGGTTTGAAAATATAAACATTGAATTTAAAACCTAAGACAACATTTGGCTTTAAGAAAATATATGAAATGTAATTTTAGTTGTTCTAAAACCATAAGTTGTTTAGATTTGTTAACGTGGTGGAACATAACCCAAAACTAAGACACATAGCAAGGCTTCTTACGTAACACATGGATTGTAAATACAAGTTGGAAACCGCTATTTTCCACGTCGCCTTCGTGGACGAGGGGTCAAGATGTCGGCCTCTTGAGTGACAGATCTCAGGTTCAAGTCCCACACGTTAAAACACTTGTTCTTTTTTCTTTCAAAATTTATTTTATATGTTCATATTTATTATATAATAATTGTTAGGATGTAAATAAATAATTTATTGCTACTGAAAGCTGGGATGTATCTCCTCCACCCAGCTCTCTTCGGGCGCACCGTGCTCCTCTTACACTCCTCGTTCGGTGTGCGTCCAGACACTTCCTAGCTTTCAGTAGCAATCAGTTATTTATATACATCCCAGCTATTACTAAAATATAAATATGAACTTATAAAAAATAAAAAAATGAAAGAAAAATGGAGAAAAGGCGTTGTCCCGGACAGGTCTGTAACCCGGAACCTATCCTATCACTCACGAAGCCTGTGGTTTGGCCAGTAGGCAACAAAGGCGACGTGGCAAAAAACGTTTTCGAACTTATATTTACAGTGCATGTGTTACGTAAGAACCCCCGGACATATGTTTATTTTTGGTTATGTTCTACAACTTAAAAAAATGAAAAAGAAAACAATCATGATTATAAAACCACTAAAAATGCATAACATCTATTTTTTTCGAGCGAACCATTGTCTTGGATTTTTTTAATTGAATTTTGAAATTTTCTAACCACTCTAAAAATTTGAATTTTGCGCTTACATAAACGAAACAATTAACATCTTGTAGAGCTTGAAAAAAATAATCAACTTAAAATAAGCAAGGTCATCGTAGTGTTCTCGCTGCTTCTTTCTCTTCTTCTTCTTCTTCTTGTATCCCAATTTAAATTTTATCTTACTTTACACATACCATCTCTGTTGTGCGTATTCCAGAGCAAAATCCGGGCCACTTTCCATGACCCGGTGACAGGGCCTGACCCAAACATAAGTGACCCGGTAACCCGATTGACCCGTTCTGGAAATGCTATTTAACTGGGAACTTCGGTGTCGTATTTTTCGTGTTTTCAGGGTAACATCTCCGGTCTTGGTCACCATTGAAAGATACACTGTTCAATTGCTATGAAGTATCTAAAATATCTCCTTCATCCTCCGGGTTATCAGATCTATATCAAATCTCCGGGTCAGAATGAGTTTCAATCCTAAACCTGATGACACAGTAAAAAACATCGTGCATTCCCCTATAGTGGTGGTCCGTTTCATCTCTGACGTGTTCATTCCATCTATGCGACTTGTTATAAACACTAGTTCATTATTTCTATCTTATATTCGCAATAGGTGTAATCTAGAGAGATATGATCGGATCAGAAAAAAGACTAAGATATTAGTAGAAAATGCCCCCCTTTTTGGCTTTTCAAGAGAAGAATTCCTTTTATATTAGTATGGCACAAAATTTGTTTTCATCCTATAAATTATCAATATACTATTAAATGTGTATATTTTTTTCACGTTTGAAATGCGGAACATGTAAGGACTACTATGCCTATAAGGAACATGCTAATTTAGCTTTTGAACATCTGTAACTTTTCATATTGATACAGTGTGGATATTTAGTCTTGGCTATTTCTGATAGAAACGAAGAAGAAAAATTATAATTCATTAATATTTTTGTTCAAATTGCATTAGTATCCTGGAATAAAAGATTTGTCCTACGGTATCTACTGAGATTGTTACAATCAGTGATTCTGCCAGACGCAGGCCCCCGTGGGGTGTCGTCAGCCTCAAATTCTCGAGACTACTTCCCAATTTAAACTCCTTGCGGTCAAAAGTTGATTGAAACCTTGCTAACTCTACTTACACCCTCCCAAATTTGAATTATCACAACGCAATGTGAAAATACTGTCGGATCCCTGATTACAATATATTCCAAACCAGTAGGCTCAATAAACCACACCGAGTTTGCAACCGAACAACACGCAAACAAAGTATGTGTGTTACACTTTTGACATTATCCTAGATGTGTCTAGAAACTCTGCAGTTTCACTGGAAATCATGAGTATTTAATCTAACCACCAAGTTTGGACTCCATTTTGAAAGTGATTTAATTAATTCTTCAAGCACCCTCTATATATTCGAATAGCTCTGAAAAAAGAAATACAAAACCCCAAAGACACTTCTATCTTGTTGTTAGATTTGTGGGAACTGAAGTAGAAGTAAGAAACTGATTTGTGCTATTTCTTGCAAGAATAATGATCTCTAGGTTGAGAGTAATACCCTGGCACGTGGTAGGTACCAATACAGTAATGCTCCGGCCAGTAAGGCTGGGGTATTGGCTAGGAAGGCTATATGGTATTGGCCTGGTCAGTGACCGTTCTAGATATTTCGATGATGTTGCGTTTTGGATATATTATCTGGCACGTGGTGTCAGTGCAGTAATGCTCCAGCCACAAAGACTACATTGATTTAAAGGATATTGACCCTTTCGATGCTTGCGGGTTTGGATCCATTTTTAGAACATGGCGGCCATATTACGTTGTTAATGCCTAAGTCCGTCTAGAAGGTTAGTATATCGGGTATTCACCTAACCTATGGTTACTCTTTTTATAACGTAGGATAGATGGTATTGACTGTTTCGATATAAATTACAAATTTATTTAATTTCGTTATGTTGTGCTTAAACGTTTAATGATGCCCTCCGAATTCTGCCTTCATACCTTAGAACTGAAATTCCTGCAGGTATCCCTGGTTCAAAGGGAAGGAAATAGTTAAAAATTCTGCTTAGTCCTTCTGGTAACCGTGTATAAATTTGGTTAGGCGAGGTGGGAAATTTATATATCGGGTGACCTGATGAAAATACGTGATACTGGGTGGTACAGGGAACAGGCCTTAAAAGCCGTTTCTTTTAGAAGGCTCAGAGTTTGACTAATAATGCGAAATAAGATAGAATGTATTGTGTACTGACACGTAATTAAAAAAAATAGTTTAGGAAATTGTAATTTGTAAAGTAATGGATAATTCTTTATTATTTCTTATTGTAATCATAAGTTTAAACGTTGCCTGAGTTCTTGTTCTTAACCGGAGATGTTATCTGTTTCACCGCGGAATTCAAACTGAAACACGGCCGAAATATTTTCCTTCTGGGTGCAGACGAATTACTATCTGATGTTATTGATACTTGAAATTGTGAATGGCCTGCCCAAAATAAATATGTTGCCTCTTCCCAGAGTTCATTTCTAGTGTCGCGTTAAGGCTGTAGGTGAAGAAATTCTTTGTAAGACATTGATAGCTAAAGGCAAGTGACTTGAACGTCAAGATACTCCTTTTCACTGCTAGGAATGACGTGAAAGTGAAGAAAGCTTAAGTGACATTTTATGTTTTTAAAATTGAATATTCAGTTTTTAGTAAACACATTAGGAAGGAATTACCTACAATATGTGAAAGCTGAATATTTCTACTAATATTTTGGATAAATGACATGTTTATTCCTATTGAAGAATTTCAAGATACTTGTAATTGTGAAAAAGAGAGTAAGATTGCCATGTGGGAAAAGCATAACTTCATTCTAATTGAGTTTTGATGCTGTGTAGGAATGCAATCTTTTAATATTGCATTTCAGATGGGAATGCATGAAATAATTGAAATCAGATATTAAGTGTCAATGAAATCATCTTGTAATGAAAATTAGCAACGCAGATATTAATAAAAAATACCTTTCTGAAATTCCTTGCCCTTGTATAAGCTAAAAATGAAAATACAGTACTTTCATGAAGAACGTCAGTCTTCTAATATAAAAATCCCTTTCGGTAGGCCTACAGGCAGAGGTAGATTTCGAGGTTTCGCTGGGAGCCAAGGCTCGCCCCCCAACTTCAGTGCTTTTGAGAGGATGCGCCTCCTTTATCTTAACCAAAATCTCCCTGCAGCACTTATTGCCCCATTTATTGTAACCTACTCTTGGTCATACACCTTCATTGAAAATTTCGTTTCTCTACCTTCAATGATTTGGAAATTGGGTTTTTGGGGCGGCCATTTTGGATCCAAGTTGATGACTTTTTGAACGTTTTCTTATTTTGTCGTGACCTACTTGTGATAGTACAACTTCAAGTAAAATTTCATTTATCCACCTCAATCGGTGTGCAAAATGGGATTTTGGGCGGTCATTTTAGATCCAAGATGGCGACTTTTCTCAAATGTTGTGATATTTCCCTAAGCTGCTCGTCATAATGCACCTTTATGCCAAATTTCGTATCTCTAGCTCAAACGGTGTGGAAAGTGGATTTTTAGGTCCGCCATTTTGGATCCAAGATAGCGTCTTTGAACTCATTAGGTAACATTTTCATAATCAAAAAGTGATGTTGTACCTTTATGCCAAATTTGATTTCAATAGTCCCAGCGGTTTAGGATTTGTATTCTATACAACAATGGGTTCGGCGGCCATTTTGGATCCAAGATGGCGACCGATTTTGCTCATTAACGAACTTAACCGAGCTATTAAGCCTAGAAACAACATATAAAAAATTGGTTCAAATATCTTCAAAATTATGGCCGCTAGCGTGTTAATATATATATGTACTTTCATATCGTACCGATCTCAATAGGTATATTTTCTTCGAAATCTACCTAAAAAGAGACTGAATTTGAATATAAGATATTACTTTGTTTGTGGTATGTGAAGTGTTTTCTGATTTTACCGTGTCTCTCTCTTTTTTTTCTGAACTTGAAGATTCAGCGTGTGACTACTTTATTTCATGTTAAACTAGAAATTTAAGTCCGGTAAGTTTTATTTTGTTTTTAATAGTCTAGATAACTTTTATTAATTAATGCATCGTAAATACTTTTGTATACTAATATCATGTGGTTTACTTATAGCTCATTAATAGTTAAAACGTAGGAGTTGTTGCTTAGTACTGAGCGGCTGTAGCTCAGTAGTAGAGCGTTCGCATAGCATTTGGGAGCTTGTGAGTCGGATCATATTGGCTGACCATCTCTTCTGAGTTTTCTCTCAATTAGAAGAGGGAAATTCGAGGATGGCACCTTAAAATAGGTCGTGGCTGACACCTTACACTTCCTGATCCTGGCCTGAGCGTTAGATGCCTAAAGGCAATAAATAAAATTTTATTTCATCGTTTAGTTAAAGCTAGGCTAGGGCTGCGGTCTTGATTATGGAATTTTTCACGGTGCCACCTTAGCTCAGTGATAGAGCGTTTTCATAGCAAAAGGGATGTTCCGGGTTGGATACCAGAAACGAAATCATTTTCGTTGTGTTTTCTCTCAGTTACTTCAGCCAAATGGGGGGATGACACTCTGAAAATAGGCCGCTTTTTGAAATTGTTTGCACTCCATGATCCTGACCAGAACCATAGATGCCTAAGGGCCATAAGTAATATTTTAATTCATAGGTTAGCTAATGCCAAAGATTTTCTTTAGTCACATGGGGATGGTACATTGAAAATAGGCACTGGCGGACACTTTGGGAAATTTTTTTTTTCCTCCTCTATCCTGGCTTGAGCTTTAAATGCTTGAAGGCCACAAATCAAATTTAAATCCATAGCTCGGTGATAGCATTTGACACCGGTTGTTATTACGGATTTTTTCAAGGTGGCGCCGTAGCTCAGCGGTAGAGCGTTTGCCTAGCTTTCTGGAGGTCCTGGGTTGGATCCCAGTGGCTTATTATATTATTTAAGGTTGTTTCTAAGTTACACCAGGTAAATGGGGGCATGGCACCTTAAAAATTGTCCCTGGCGGACATCTTACCCTTCCCTATCCAGGGATTAGCCGTAGATGCTTAAAGGCCATACACTATTTGGGCTTATCGATTTTTGGGGAGACAGTACTGTATTGGGGACAGTTATAGCTGAGTAGTAGCATTGGCCACTGGTCGAGATTGCTAACGATTGGTAATTGAAGTATAATATTAAAACCCGCAGAGTGGCGTACTTATTCGTTTAATTGTATGATAGTGTATGATTTGAACAAGGCTCAACCTAAGACGGATTTACTATGAAAGCAAACTAACTTTTAGGACCGTGATTTAGATTTTAAGCAAAATAGCATATTTGTTTACTTTTGATTTACATTTTATACTTATTATATTAAGCCACTGGTCTCGCGCGTTAGAATTTAAATCAAATCACATTTTGTTCACTTTTCATTCACATTCTGTACTGATCAGTTTAATTTTTTTGTAGTGCATGATTTCAACGGAGCTCAGGGCGGGAAGGTGTTAGTGCGTAAGCAAATCAAGTTGAATTTCTAGTGTGATTGCACATTACCTATTTGGTTCACTTTTGATTTATATTGTGTACTTATGAAGTGGTCCTTTGAGGTAAATTTTAAAGAAAATCATATTTTGTTCACTTTGATTCACATTCTGTACTCATCAATTTAATTTTATGATAGTGCAGGATTTAAACGGAGTTTAGGGTGGAAAGATTTTAGTGGAAGGTAATTAAATTGAATGCCTAGTGTGAGTGCACATTACATATTTAGTTCACTTTTGATTCACATTCTGTATTTATCAAGTCAGGTAATTGGTCCCGTGAGTGAGAATTTAAAGGAAATAATATTTTATTTACGTTTCATTCAAATTCTATACTAATCAATTTAATTCTATGGTACTCCATGTTCAAAGGAGGTAAGTTGAAGGCCTTGTGTGATTCAGGAAAAGATATGGAGTATATTAATAAAGTCCCCAGTAACACACATACATTGATAATATACGTTATAAATGTATTGAATTGTTGATATGTTGAATATTTTATTTCTAGTTCACTAATGATCCATAATAAGAAACTGATTTAAAGAATCCCTCAGTAGCACATCTACATTGGAAATACGTCGATTAAAAGTAATTTTAACGTTGTAAATATACTGAAATGTTGGCTTGTTAATTAATTTATTTCGCGCTGATCAATGGTTCAGAATAATAAACAGTTTAAAAGTATATTACTAGGGTAGCAAAATAAAATACATTTTTCAATTTTCTAGAGAATCAAATTAGCGTGGCTTTTAAAAGGTCTGTTTAATTTAAATTGCCTATTTACGGACATAGATATTATTTAAAGAAGACAGTGTTTCTTTTAGGGACAGAGTTTCTTAGGGAGGTACTAAATTTAAATTAAGGCAGACTTTACAGTATTAGTATTATAAGGCTTCGGTGCACTCGCAACGCAAATGCTTTCAAAGCGGTCCGTGTTAGCCAGGCTACCCGTCTTCCCTGCGTTTTGTCCTGCACGGTCTAGAACCTGTAAAGCCGGCCGCCGTACTTGCACCAGTCCTCGCATGGTTTAAAAAAAAGTAAAGCCAACAGTTAAAAGCATATTTGCGGCCCTACCAAGCGCTAGTCCGCGGCGGATAAAGCCGTGTTTTGCCGATATAATGCGTGCCCGTATCCGCCGCCGCACGCCGCAGTGAATGTTTCGTATGGTAGTAAATATAGAACGCGATCATATATAGTTGCACTAAATTTGCAAGAAACTTGCCATTACAAGTTTCTTGCAAAGGTACTGCAATCTTGTTTACAAGTATGAAATAAGTGTAATTATGAATGTTGTATCTATAATGTACAACGATTTCCCTCACAAGTGTCATAATTATTCACAATTCAAGCCCAGTGATGTAGCTCAGGGTTCTATTATTACAGAAGAAGGTATATCAAATTAAATATTCCTGGTGTTATATTATTGATGTATATGTCCATGTTCTGCCGCTGTACAAATTATACTTTTATTAAGAGTACTATTTTAATGAAAATATATTAAAGTCATTACTAAAGTCTACTCTATCTTTCTGGCTGTGCATCTGTAAAACAATGACCGACCGGTATAATTTAAGAAACCTTGATATTTTAGACGGTTTTGTAATTGATTAACTGAACATGCGTAAAAGAATGACAAAGTAGTATAATGTATGGGGGCTTATTATTTTGATTGTGTAAATGGTTTACTGTGTGAGTAAAACAGTGACTTAATATTATAAAAGGAAAAACATAGGCATACACAATCAGTTTGGGTTTGTAGTTCAAACTAGCAGTTTAGCTAACATTGTTCACTGTATTTCTAAATCACTAATTCATATTTAAAGAAGTGAACTTTTGTAAAGAAAAGGACGCAACCTTCAGTATATTCTCTTTACTAAGATATCTTAACTGAAGTAGTACTTTACTATTTGGTTGTCAATAGTATATTTTGAAAACTGCAATTCTTATTTTAAGAAAGAAGGTATCTATTTCTAAAGAACATGAACACTGATCAAACACTATTGTGAATAACATATTCCTGCTGTATTTTTAAATAATGTGATACTTGTTTATAAGAAGATCTATTCACTTGAAAAGAAGTGTAATTCAGCATACTATTTTACCGTTATCTCCAATCTATTTTGGAATGTGAAGACTTCAAGATAGTCTATGAACAGAAGAGAAACATTCAATTTCAACGCAGAACTCACTAGCCCTGACAAGATTATTTTTGCTGAGAAGTAAAAAAGATTTTCCGATGCCGAATTCGTGTATAGCAAATGGATGAATTTGTGCTAGTGGGGGCCATAGAGAGTGGTTTCAAAAATGTAAGTAATGTTTGTAAGTTTTTCAATCATCATTACTGTTTAATACATTCGAATGTGAACCTTGTTTTAGTGCTTGCTTACATGTAAACGATTTAATCGATTTAGGACATGGTGTTTTTTTAAAACTCCTGCGAATGCTAGGCTAGCTTTCCAGCCTAGGCTGGCTGTCCGCTAACGTAACCCTGCGATGAAAGAAACATGGGAATCCTTCACTCTCATATTGCCTATCTTTTTCAATTAAGTCCGGTTCCGATGGACGATACCTATGAAGTCTACGTTAATTTTGATGACGATGATAATTTGAATACTGTTCCTAGGAAGAGGGAATACTACGTATCTTTTGGCCCTATCTTTGGTTCGAGACTTCTACAACTTCTGCTCCTGTGAACGTGATTCCTTTCGTATTGACTCAGACCACTACGTTTCTTAACATGGCCAGGCATACGGTGTATTTCTGTCCGTTAAATTCATGCCCTTCCACTTCTTCTTTTGTTCTTCCTGGTGTTCAAACTGAATCTATTTTTTTTGGATACGGACTGTCTTTTTCTCCCGAGGAAAGTCGGGTTTGCTATCACGCCTCTGATAGTTATGAAAGATGGGAGAATCAGTTAAATACAAATACTGAAAATCATCTATTAAATGAGATTGATCAGGTTGAATGACGTCTTCAGGAAACTGAAATTTCTGCAATATTGCAACAGGAAACAGGGGGAGATCTCTTTGAAATTATAGGCAAACGCGTGCGCGGTTTTAGTGATGTCAAGTTAAAAGTTTGTAGATCTCCATACGTGTTAAAGCTCCGACCACATAGTCGGTACGCCACTCTGACGCCAGCCGACTATGTGGAGAAACACTTTGAATTTGCATAACGTCATTTACTATCCGTTGTAGATCCACAATCATGGATCGGTTTTAGCATAGAGTAGCAATGACGTCAACGCGAAAGACTTCTACATTTCGTGACGAAATTGTATCCATTTGAATACCGAACTTATTCTTCGATCAATTGAGAATATTCTCAACTGGAACGAAAGATTTTATTGGCAGATAACGTGATCGTTAAGGCTAATATCACCGGGTCCATTCGTGAAAAAGGAAGAGGAAGTAATAATAATTATTTGCGTTTGGAGGAGTATTTACAAAACAGATTATTCATGTGACTGAACTGGGAGCAAACTCAAATCATTGTCTGCCTATGGCTTTAGTTATGGGGGAACGACGAGCACTTTCTCATTATAATAAAGTACGTTACATGAAGGAACATCCTAAAAGTAGGGGGAAAAAAGCAATAATCCTATGTAGAAAAGCAGAAGTTAACATTTTTCCATTACGGGGGAATATCGATGATATTGATCGATTTCATTACTTATATGGTAACCAATATATAATTGTAGTGTATCCTTTAAAACCTGGTAGTCGTCACCCTGAAGTAATTTATAGTGGAAATGCTGAAAGTAATGGGAAAATATATTTGTTTTATTATAACCGTCATTTTGTGTCATTGAAAGTATTACCCCCTTTCTAATGAGTAACTGTTATTGTAAAGAAAGTTTAAAACCAATGCATAATCGTATGTGTGTGAATAAGATATAAGTTTGAATATTTGTGCAAACACTGTGAAGAGAACCAACCGCTTCAACCTTCTATTGATGAGAGATGAATAACCTGCGATAAGTGTTTAAAAACATTTACTTCATCAGTATGTTTTCGTAAATATAGCATTAAGGAGAAAGAAAGACCTATATGTTACTATGTAAAATTATGTTTACAGTGTGGAGTAAACATTGACAGTCGTAAGATGAATAATGACAGTAAAATCCATGTTTAGTTGAGAATTATTGCAGTAGTTGCAAGTTGTAGGCTAACGCTCATTTCTGGTTCGTGCAAAAGGTGAAAGCGGAACATAAAACTTATTTTCTATATATAATATATAACCTTGAAACTATGATATTAAAACCAAAGAAAAAGCTGAGCGTGAACACCTGCCAAACCTCATTTGGGCATCTCACCGCTGTTTTAAATTTAAGGCATTTATGGAGGACTCCTTTCGCTTTATATGTGGTAATGCAGAGGGTGAGGGAGATTTTGTTTACGATATTCAAAGCTTTGTGAAACATGTCCTCCGTCAAGGTCCGAAATTTAAAACATTAGTGACCTTGGTCTACAACTCGGACTATTTTTGTTTCGGCTTTTATTGCGCGTACACTCATTGAGAAAGAACCGATAACTCATCAAAACTTAAGCCAAGGAGCTACAATTATACAAATGACTGAACCAAATATTACTTTTAGAGACTCTTATTTGTTTATGTCAGTTAAAGTATAAAAATTACCGCATACTTTAGGATTAAAATCAATAATAAAGAATTAAATTTCCCATACCTCTTAAACACAGAGGAAAAATCAAAATTATAATGAAAAATGGACACCGCTTGAACTTCTCGATGATGAAGAAAAAACAGATAGTGAGCGGAAGGAGTTACAGGTTTGGAATAAGGAGTGTGAAAATACAACTTTTAATCTACAACAGGAATTGCTTAGCTACTGCAGATATTATGTAAAAGTCCTGTGCAAGGCGGTTATTAAATTTTCGGACTTCATTGAAGAAAAAGCTGAGAGGATTCAGTATTTCCTTCAAGTAAGTACGATGGCAGTGTGTGCTTTTCAGTACTTTCGGTCTCTGTACTTAGAGGAAACAATCATTGCTCTTATTCCTCCTTTCGGCTATCGAAAACATCCGACAGAGTAAGAAGGCACTCCAGTGTTTGAAATACATGGAATTCATAGGCGGGAATGATGCTTTTATTCATACTGCCGGAAATTCACTTCTGACCGTGAAGAATCCTTACAAATAACATATAGGGATTTAGAAAATGTAAATAGTCCTCTTCCATTCTCAAGCTGCCTTCATTACATCATGGACTAAATTAAAATTATATAGTTTATTAGAAAAAGTATGTATAGAAAGTCCAACTTATTCAGATTCCGACTCTGTTTTCCATAGACAAAAGAAAAATGAACCGCCATTGCTTCCAATAAGGAATTTGTAGGCGAATTAACTAATAAAATTAAAGAGGTTTGGGAGATCCACAGCTTTATTGGGATGCCACCAAAGAATTATAATTACAAAGAAAGAGGCTTTCAGACGGGCAAAATTAAACCAACGTATAAAATTAGGGATATAACTTTAAATGTACGTGCATCAAAAACCATTGATTTCGATCATATTTCAAATTTAGTAAAAATAATAATGCAGAAATAGTTATGACATATCCAAATGCCACCTATAGGAAGCCCGGCTTCAAAATTGTGTCTAGGTTTGAAACTAAACACATCAGAATGTACCATCAAAACGAAAATCATATAATGAATTTGAAACTCTACCTTTCGGGTTTTAAGGAAACGTAAAGGTAATCATTCTTAATTCATTTGTATTTTCCTTTAGACCTTTAGAATTCTTCCCATTCTTCATCCCGCTACTATCCGACTTTCTGGTCCTATCATGGCTGGGAAAAGTTATTTCGGAAATAAGTTATTATCACATCATCAAACGATGTTTTCTACTCCATTTAAAGAAATAGTATGGTGTTATGGTGCTGTGATAGCTAAATTATCTAGTGAAATTAGAAATATTCGATTTGATTTTGGAAAATCGGATATGAATACATTTAACATTGCAGAAAATTCGCTGTTAGTTCTCGATGATTTAATGACGGAAACTAAGGCTGACGTGTAAATTTTTTTAGGAAATTCGCTCATCATAAGAATTTAGTGTCATTTGTATAGTTCAAGATTTATTTCCTAAAGGAAAGTATGCACGTGATGTCTCTTTAAAAGCACACTATATTTTAGTTTTTAAGAATCCTTGAGATAAGTTACAGATGCAACATTTAGCAAGGCAAGTTATGCCAAAGTATAGTAAAGAAGTCGTTTAAGTCTTTGCAAATGCTACTGCTGAACCACATTCTTATTTACTTTTTGATTTAACTCAGTCTATACCGGATGCTCTTAGTCTGCGTACAAATATTTTTTTTCGAAATAAACTATGCACATCTACGCACATATAACTTATATGAATAAGCCAATTCGTCAGTCAACATCAAGATGTCTAGCAAAAAAAAACATCAG
>JAGDQP010028855.1:0-23824 GCA_022664845.1 Lepisma saccharinum
AAACGTTGTTTTCATTAAGAAAAAAAAATACACCAGGTTTCGATCCAGGGTTACTTGCATTAGCTTTCGAAGATGCTATCAATACGCTAAATTGCCAACTGGATGCAGTTGTTTGGAAGTACTATTTACTGTTAAGGAGTAATGCGCATGCGCGAGGGCAGCCATTTTGGCAACTTCCGGAGTAACTTGGAAACACTTCCGGTACGCCACAGAACTTTTGAGTAAACAGTACTTTTCGTATGCCCACCGCTAACAGGGGGCTATGCCCACCCGCGCCTGACGCCACCCAGCTCCCTTCGGACGCACCCTGACCCTCCCCCCTTGCACAGCCCTGGTGGGTTTATATACATCCTAGATTTTAGTGGCATATTTTAAAATTGTAAATCACAACTTTTATTAAATTTCCTTTTGTGTATTTACATAAAAAAATAAAAAAAACTTTAATTTTCTTTTAAACAAAATATATAAATAGTCAACGCCAGGGTTCGAACCCCGGACTTTTAGGTCAGCTATCCAACGTCTTGACCACAAGACCAAACTGCAGCTGCCGGATTGAGCGCTTCTCGCTGTTACTTATCGTTCAGGAGTGGGCTATTCCTACGGGAAGTGTTTCACTTGGCTGCCCAGCCCTGCGAGAAGAGCTAAAAAAAATCTTGCCTTCCTGTCGCTAGTCGCAAGTTATACTAATTCAGAATGAAACAACTATACGCTTCCCCCTACACACCGCTTTATACTTTCCTGATTTAATTGTGTTTCGATATACTGTTTCTTCTCCACCAGTAAATCCAAGCTCCGATAATTACATAGAATAGTTTTACAACATTTATGGTAGGAACTAAACTACCTTTGTCCATATCTCTACTGCACACGTAACAGGATACAGGTTAGTAGGTTAATCTAAAATATTGTTTTAGACTTCTTTTTCAGAGACAGGAATAACTAACTCGCATTTAGATACGTTTTCATACACTGATATTTTAAACTGCTATTGTTAACAGATGTTTACATATAGCAACTATTGCTATCACTGTTACGGAAAAAAGTCAGTTTTGCACATTTGTAGGGCGAAATTTCTGTCAGTGGGTAGACGAAAAAAAAATGATTTTATTGCATAGGCCCCCTGCTTGTAACTTTCGAGTTCATTGAACATACATTTCTTGTCAATAACATTCGTTTGATGGTTTCTATTGCGTTTTTCTTCATTTTCTGGTAAATTTTTCCATTCTTACGTCTCAGCACTTCAAAATGTGCAGACGTTTTTCCATAAGTTTGAAGAAGGAAACAAATCCACCAACTTTTTTTAACTCTACAGGAAAAAATACAATACTTGTAAACTGTCTGAGCAGTACGAACGTATCAGAAGACCGTTTTGAATATTCAGTAGCAGTATTGTTTCCTTTCAATAAATAATAAACATATTATACAGTTTTTTTTAATTTCCCACAAAACAGCTTTTTGGATTTGTTTCCTTCTTCAAACGTACGATTCAATTGCAGTCAGTGCAAACGAACTTCTATTATATAGTCTACCACAGTTGTCTATCTACCGAGTTTCACCTCTATTTCACAGTTCATATATGAACTATGAAGGTAAATACTTTAGTAAAATGACGAATTTTTTCTCTATTACGTAGCCTAACATATAAATAAAAAATCTCGATCTTCCATTTGTTCAATAATACTCTGTGTTTAATATAATAGCTCACACTGAAGACAAATGCAATACTATAAGTACAAAATGGTAAGACGTAAAGAAAGTGAACGTTGCCTTTTACTTTGGAAAAGAAACGGAAATAATCTAAAAGCTTCGACAACTTATTTTGCTGATAAAAGTGCATTTATTTTATCTTAAAAGAACATAGTTTTTGATAATTAGATACCAATTTATACATGACAAACAAATTTCTGATATGTAACACGTTCTGGCTTTTGAAATTTAAAATTACCAAGTTCCTGGAGCAGGGGCAGTATTGATGTGTTTGCTTCCAATGAGATGACCGGGAAGAGGAGCAGTGTGGATAGGGCCTCGTGTGGCGGCGACGTAACTGATAAAAAGATATGAAATATATTTATCGAAGAAGTCAAAACAGGATATGTTCTAGTGAAAATACATAAAAAGAATTCTTAGGATATTTCTTGGTAAATACAATTAGTTTTATTGGTATACCAATATATTCAGTTTACGTGAATGAGTTCTTTCTTAAAGTTGATTATTTTGGTACAGAAAATAACATAAGCCCACTAAATATTGCTTAATATTACGCTTATTTAGCATTTAAATCTAGTGTTATATTATCAATATTGAATACATATTTTTCCATTGTTGAGAAGGATAATTTTATTATATTCCAGTGTAGTTGAGCCCCTGTAATTTTTAGAGTCGTCTTCTTATTTGACACATTTTTTTACTTTGTCAACATATTTTATCTGGAATGTCCTTAACCAAAAAAATCAATACAAAATCGGAACTTCTAGTAACCTTTTACTACGGGTATGCTTAGTGTCCATGCCACTGTTCAGGTAGAAGCTACAACAATTTAATTAGTTTTGGTAGATTTTTATTGACAATATTGAAAATTGTTTTCTGGATAGTTAGAGCTTTCTTGACAACTACATTTTATTATTCTTGAAGTAGCAATGGTACTAATACTATAATTCCTAGGCTGGAAAGGTACATATACATTAATGCACACAGTACTGTAAGAACACCTCGTATATTTCCTTTAATTACAGTAGTATTTTAGTATTATTATTAGTGTTTTAGTACTACTTGTATCAGATTTAAGGAAAGATCAATAAAAGGTGATGAGTTTTTAGGATGTGACTTCAGTTAAAGTTGATAGCAGCTGGGATTACATTTCATTTCCATTTCAAGACACTCTATTCCTTTACATGTATTGATTATCCACATACCTAACATTTACTTGATGCAACATAACATCTGGCTACTAACAAGCAATATTGGAAGATTGCATTATCTCCGATGCAATAATACGAATACAATATTTCAAATGGTCTAATACTCACAGGTTTTGTTCTTCACTTTCTGCAGCAATTTCTCAAAACATATTGGTCTCAAGTGACTGCTATTGAAAACAACTCATGCGTGACTGATCATATATTCTCGGAGTCAGCAGATTGAATATTTGTTTCTAGGAGGCGATGTTTCCCGCTTATAGCAACAGCATTTGTTATTATATATGAAACTCACATCAAGAGACAGGCTTACGAATATTTAAAACTAAAATAAATTAAAAACGTTACAAAATACTTTGTTTGCGTGGAGAAAACTAACTTCAAATTATGTAATTTCCATTTCATCTTTAAGTGGCGATTAACGTTTAGATATTTCTCTTTGTAACCATTGAATTGAACTCCTATCGACTAAGTCTTTGTCGATTGCATGTAGTTATTACAGGAATATGAATTGTTCTAACGTGTATGTGCTCCAAGAAAGAAACATAACATATGTCAGCAGAGATGCTCCAGTGCCGTGGACTTTGTGTGAAGTATAAAAGCGATTATAAATCTTTCAAACTTGATTTTACTCACCTTGCTCCAATTGTGGGGATTACCGGGCGCCAAACATTGTGTGGGTTGATAACTGTAGGCCAAATACTGTGTTGTTTTATAACCATGGACCAAACACTGTGTGGTTGGACAACTTGGTGAGTAGGCATTAGAAACTGAGCAGAGGCGACAGCCACGAGTACGAGAATGACAAGAAAGATCTGAAAAAGGAAAGAAGTAAATGTCGAACATAGAAATGCAGAAATTATCCATACGTGAAATTCCTAGAAACGTGTTACATGACTTTACAAAATTACTTATACATAACGTGCCAAAGATTTTTAAAGACGATTGCTTAATATGACGATCACAATGTCAATAACAATTTTATCCTGCCTCACTGTCTCAATGATGTCATCACAATTAACCAGCTTCTTGTCTTTAAGAATAATGATTAAATATTTACTGCTAAACAAAGAAGTTTTCCTACCGCTCTGAAGTAATTCACTGGTCTGTTCTGACCACCAATTTCAATGGAAAACCGTTAACATGTAGCCTAATTGATGCAATACGTCATTCTAATACGAATTATCAGTACTTCGTGCTATATTTCTACCTAAAGGAAAACCGTAGCGCTGAAATTTCAAAAACATTATATATTATTTAATCTGAAGTACACAAACAAGTTGTAAAATATATAAGGATGGTGACGACGGAAATGTCCATTGTGCCTGCGAAGAGCTGGATGCTTTTGGAAGGCAACACCTAGGGAGTGTGGATAGCTTGCTTCCCCTATAAGCTACCACTGATGTTATATGGGAAATGTATCTTCGATTTCCTCTCTAGCAATTCAATACAGCTAGCGACTATTCGGAGCTAATTTAGAAGTTAATGTGTTATAGATTCGTTCTCCCTTTTTAATATTCGTTTGCCTAATTGAACGTTTTAAAATGTATCAGATTCTTAGAACTGAAATCCTTTACCTTCATTGCAAGAATTTGACTTGTGTGTTTCTACAGTTTAACTGAAGCACGGAATCACCATCTAAACTCGATTATATATACCTTTACACACACACACACGAATAAAAAAAACACATTAAATCTGTGACCTTTAGAATAAAAATTTATTTAACACGTGTTTGTTGTAAATAATTAACGTGTCAAGGAAGACTTTTAAACGGTTTGTCGCTCCTGAAAGTAAGGAAGAACAAACGATCAGCAGATATAAAATTTTTAATAAGTATAAAATAATTGTTAAAGCTACTGCTTGTTTATTTCAATATTTTATTGTTTCCTGCACGGCATTCATTATCATGACCAGGAAATCAAATGATTCTGGTTGTTTTCCAGATCAAATGGTTGTGAACATTGCTTCAAAAATGTAGAAGAAAACAAGTTAGAGGAAATATATTGATTATGGTTGTTACGAGTTGAAAAATATAAATAAATTGAAAATAACTATAATCATGAAAGACATGTAGTCGACTCAGAATTAAGAAACTAACTTTACAGCTTGCAGAACTTTCAAGGTCATCGGTGCAGTAAATATACGTTCGACAATCAATTCTGTCCTGAGGAAATTCAAACCAAATTTCAACACGAACACACACGTTTTCAAGATCTTTTCTAATATAATCCTCACAGCGACCACTTTTCGTCATACTATTCAACCACGGTGAAATACAATCTTCATTTGTTCCGCATCCACGCGACTTTCTTAAATGCTGCGATTTAATTGTTCTTATAATATCGGGTTTATATGTTCAACAGCAAGGGTAGTGCTCCAATTTTAGGATCCATGCAACAGAAGGTGTTCCAAGAAAAACTGCAAGTTTCACATGTTATTATCCGATTGTGAGATATACAAGCCAGTGACTCCACAAAACAAGTACTCACAAAGGCATTTGAAATACTGGTAGATTGATGTGTGACCATAGATTTCGCAATGATCAACATGCACAGCAGTACATGCATCCAAGTTTCGCGCGGCAGAAAAAGTCAGCACTGCCAGAAGCATGTTGGACAGGAACAAGAGTTTATGGCGAAATCGGAGATTTCGAGGCCCCTCTAAGAAAAAAGATGTCAAAGGTAGGAATACGAGCTTTCGAAGTTAAGGAGATATGGCAAATATGTGAAGTTGTGCACAGTATCATATTCGTACCTTGAAGCATATTGGAGTTATATACCCCTGAAATTACGTATTTTAGGCTAACTGACATCTTTTTTCCTACTCACTGACTCACTTACTCATCATATTGTTTAGGGCTTTCGGAATAAGATAGAAACATGAAATTTAGCATGAACGTGGAGGATGATAAGTAGTTAAAGGGAAAATTCCCACATTTGGAAGAAGTTGCCAACTTGCATCCAAAATTACCGCCAAGTGTAAAATTTCAAAGAACGTCAAGCCTTAACAGCTGAAGCTAGAAAAACGAAATTTTGCTTGAAGGTACACAATCACCAGTAGGTTAATAAAGTATTTCAATTGTTTAAATAGTCGCCATTTCGATCCAAAATGGCCACCAAAATGAAATTTCCATAGAATACACAGCGTGAACGGCTGAAGTTAGAAAAGCGAAATTTAATATCACGGTACATCATAATTAATAGGTTACGAAAATATTACCAAATGTATCCAAAAACGCCATCTTGGATCCAAAATGGTGAGCCTCATAAATTCATTTTCCACACCACATGAGCTAGAGATACGAAATTTGGCAAAAGGGTCCATTATCAAGAATGCGTTAGAGAAATACTACAACATTTGGAAAAAGTAGTTATTTCGAATTCAAAGTGGCCGCCCAAAAAGCATTTTCCACACCGCTCGAGCTAGAGAAATGAAATTTGGTATGAATGTAAATCACGAAAATATAAGTAAACGTTAAAAAAGTCGCTATCTTTATTCCAAAATGGCCGCTCAAACCCCATTTTCGAAACCACTAAATCTAGAGAAACGAAATTTGGTATGAAAGTGTGCCATCACAAATAGGTTACAATAAGTTAGGCAAACTTCTGTTATGGGGTGTGGCTCCCGACGGGATACCGGAGATGATTTGCACCATGAGGGCGCAGTCCCCCGGGTAGTCTGGCTACGATAACGTGGCGCAGCCCCCAAGATTTCCAAGTTGGGCACGCAGCTCACAACGGGAGTCTGGGGGCAGCGCCTCCAGTGAAGTGAAGCGAGTAAAGCTTCCAAATCCGAACAAAAACATTAGAGGTACAAAAAGTTCAGTCAAGTTCTTCAGCTCTAAAAAGTGGTGAAATGGAGGATGGATAAACCAAGTTCCCTGGCGACAGCATGTAAGAGGAACACTGGAAGTTGCGCGAGGTGGAGTAGCCGAGCGGCCTACTGAACTTGTCCATCGACTAGAAGATCGCGGGATCGAATCCCGCCTAAAACACTGTTGTTTGTGTATGTCTGATTTAAAGTAGATTATAAATAAGAGAAACGCATAAATATAAATGTCACAATCGTATAAGTAAATGTAATGTGACATGAAATTAAATAAACGAGATTTAAGGAAACTGGTTAAGGCGTTCGCTTCTTTAGTTAAAATCCCGTGTTCGATTCCAGGCAGGAGCAAGATTATTTTTGTTTTCGTTTTTCCTTTTAAAAAATATTTTTATGTGTTTATATTTATTATTGATAATTGCGTTCTTATATTTTCCGTAGATTATCTTAGAATGGTGACCATGGGTTAGGGTAGGTTAGGTAATGTCAGTTGCGGTTACGAAGTGCAACATTCTTCACTCACAGTGTCATGTATCGACTCGACCTGTCGAGAGCTATGGTGGTGAGTGTTGGTGAAAACATCTTGCCGTTTCTAAACCGCTAATTCCAGTTATTTGTGGAGAAAATATTAGATTTCATGCAGATGCATAACTTAGCAGAAAATACATACCCACCACGCTTTGTAAATATCGTTCAATTTAGGTTGGGGACTCGCAGCTTTGTGTAGACTACAGTGTTACACTTTCCATTCTCTTATTTCGAGCGCGATTCGCTCGTCCCGCTTGTTCCGTCTCACGTAGCATGATCCATTGCCATTAGCAATACGTACGTGCACTGATTAGAAAGTGAATAACACGACTGTAGGAAATTGCGCGATATTAGCGCCATCTAATGGACTCAGGAATTTCAGCATATCAGGCAATATTGGAATATGCTGTTCGGGCATTTACTGTTTTTGCAGTGCTTAGACTGTGTGTAGGTGTTAACTAAGGGCAAGCAATTTTGAAAGTTACGCTATTTTCTTTCCTTTATATATAAGAAGGATCACATACAAAAAGTTGTGAAGTCGGAACAAATCACCAGAGGTGCAAAAATTTATGCCAAGTTCTTCAGCTCTAAAAAGTTTTAAAATGGAGGATGAATGCAAAGTCCTTGTATAATATACTACATAAGGCTGGGGGTGGCCCTAAAACCCACCACGCCCACCAAACCAACCCTGAGGCTCGAAAATCATGAACCTTGCAAGCTCGCGCCAACTTTCAGTGTTCCTCTGAATTGATGTCGCCAAGGAACTTGGCTCATCCAATCTCCATTTCACAACTTTTTTGGGCTGAAGAACTTGGTTGAACTTTTTGTACCTCTGGTGTTTTCGTTCAGATTACTGTATACGGGTGGATGAAAATTCAAAATTAAGATAGTGTAATTAGAGTTTTGCAATGTTTCTATCGATTTTTGACAATATATATATATATATATATATATATATATATATATATATATATATATTTTATATATATTTAAATTGACGGTTGCTCTCAAGATATTGAGAGGAAGTCTCCCACACAGGGAGGTTTGGCAGACAAGTGACCATAGCATAATCGCGTTATAACTTCCAGGATCAGAATTAAACGGGAAGGAAAATAAGCATTGAAGGGTATCGTAAAGTCTGTTGCAGCTGGGAATGCATTTGTTGTTGTGATAGCATCACCAAACCATTTGTGTTTACAGGAGCAACTCGTTGTAGGAAGCAAGTTTCCAATGCAGAATATGATTCAAACACTATATAATGCCTGTATAAAAGAAAGTGTAGGGGTATAACAAGAAACTTGCTAATTGATTTTCTATTAAATTAAGGAATGCGCAGGAGACTATTTTTCGTATTTTAGTGGAAGATGCATGACGCAACGTAGGTCAGACATTGGTCTCATTGGTCTTGGCAGGGTAGTGAGAAGTCTACCTAGGTATATCTAATGTAACATATTGTGTCGCACATTGTCCATTGTCGTTCTTTTACGGTAATTACACGGTTTTCAGAGGTTAGCATGCCGTACTAGTAACCGAAATATAGTTTGAATCCCGTTCTCGCCAGTAGAAGAGAGAAAACAAAAGTGTAATCACAAACGAGCTGTCGTAGCTCAATGGTAGAGTATTGGCTTAGCATTCGGGAGGTCGTAGGTTCAATCCCAGCGGCCGACCATGCTGACTGAGGTCCGTTCAGGGATTTTCCCCAATCACACCAATCAAATGCGGGGTTGGCACCTTCAACTTAGGCCCTGGTTGACATCTTCCTGTATTGTATCCCCTCCCCTATCCCAGCCTAAGTCTTACATGCCCGAATGCCATAAATAAATTGAATTGAAGAAAAAATAATACATAAAAATTTACAGTATGTGGAAGTATTATTCAGTTCCGAAGCTGTGTAATCTCCTTAACACAAAGGCAATTAGAACTCGCTGTGTCCGAGAGGTCAGCACGCTCACTTTTTTTGCGCGTGGTCACGGGTTCAATTCCTGTTGGGGTCCATTGAACGGGGTGTTTCGGAACCTATTTTACCAAAAAACGACTTTCAGTCCTTATAAGATCATCTAGCAAGTTAAATCAATAAATATTCTTGGAAACTTTTGACTGTGCAATTCCCTGAAATAATATATCTTCCAAAATCAGCAAAGTACGTTCCCAGAGCACTAAATAAATATTTTATTCCCGCTATGCGCAGTAGGCAAGGAGAGAGAGGGAGATATTGCTTTGATTATGGTGCTATTCTTGTATTCGTTTGGTGGGAAGTGATTCAAAGAGTAAATCGGAACAAGGTGGTTGGTCTGAGATTTTCATTCCTTTACTCAACCATCTGAGGAATGGCTTCTATCTTACGAAAGAGACCCAAGCATCACAAGAGCTACATATTGTCTTTAGAGATTTAACTGGGACACGAATATAATTTGAGTTACTTGTTTTAGGCATTTTAGGCTCAGAACGTCATCGGGACAAAAGTTACATAAACAGTGATACACCCACACAAAATAAGTTGACTGATAGGTAGGTACGCGGATTCGAACCCCGCGGCCGATCATCCTGGCTGAGTTTTTCCAATGTTTCTCTCAGTTCCATCAGGCGAATGCCAGGATATAACCATTAGGCCTTGGCCGCTACCCTTCCAATCCTCCCCATCTCTATCCCAGTCAGAGTCGCTTAAAAGTCATAAGTAAACAGATTTTAATGACTAATATCCCAATAATGTTTTTTATTGTTATTCTGCCAAGGCTAGAGTGAATATGCGTAGGAGAAGACAGTGACAGTACATTCTGATCATCGCAATTAATCGAAATACTGACCTTTATTAACGTGGGCGATATAACCAGACCACTACAGAGTTGGAGAGACATTGTTGGAAGGTAGTCGGTCGGGTTCTAGTTTATAGATACCACTCCGGCATTTGACTGGTGTGACTGAGGGGAAAACCGTGGAAAACTCAGAATGAGAGCCGCTGAGATCGTTCCCAGGACTTTCCGATGGCTAAACCGACACTCTACTAACTGAGCCACAGTCGCTCGGTTTAACCTACGCTACAGTTGTTCGTTCATGATAATGAATACTTAATATTACAAAAGGCATATTACGTTCTTCGTTTGTGCACTGAATATAAATGAATTTCACGTTTTTTGCGCATTTGTGTTCGCTTATGTCGAAACAGGCAAGATCCTAGCAATTATTATTATTATTATTATTATTATTATTATTATTATTATTATTATTATTAGTAGTAGTAGTAGTAGTAGTAGTAGTAGTAGTATCATCGTTGTTGTCATTCGTTCGTAGCTGGGCGACTAAGCAGGAGAATAGCAAAGCACTTCAGGCCTTTATTTATCGAACCAGAGATCCTGATTATTTATGAGTCTCAACCCAGGAAACACGTTTGAAATTGAAGCGGACGTAAAACTTTTAAAAATACTTTGTTTCCGAGTAGACAAACTGACTTTTAATTCATCTAATTTCCATCTCAACTTTTAAGTGGTGATTCACATTTAGTCATTCCGCCAATGCAGCCATAAATTAAACTTCTATCGATGAAGTCTTTACCGTCTCCATGTAGTTGTTACAAGGAATATGCGTTACGCATAAATAGTGTCTAAGCCATTTTTAGGTGTAATTTCCCGAAGAGCGATTTGCTTCACGTAACATATCACAAATCAGCGCGTGTACTCCTAATGTCTTTAAAGTATCTAATTCTTTAATGGATATGAAGTAAAGTACTGGTATTCTTTACTGTTTATCTCACCTTTCTGCATATGAAATGTAGAAGCAATTTATTACCTTTCAAACTTGATTTTACTTACCATACTCAAATGGTAAGAGATATTGGGGGCCAAGCACTGAGTGGTCTGATAACAGGAAGAGTAGGTAGAAGAGGTTGAGCAGAAGCGACAATCATGATTGCAAACATTACTAGAACGATCTTGAGGGTCAAGGAGAGAAAATCAAACACTGACAAACAGAAAAAGGTCTCTAAAATTGTCACGTCTTATAGAGATTTTAGAAGTTAAATATGTATAAAACGTATTTAGTATCAAATCGTTTGTTTAACATTATCACTATTACCAAATATTCTACCTTTGGGACTGTTGATTAAATGACAGTCATTCAATAATTAAAGACTAACCGAATTACAGTTAAGTTTCTCCACCAGATTAGCATGCATAAGAGAACACATCAAACATGGACGTAATATTGAATACACCCTTTGAATATATATTCTGTGAGAAACGACTAAAAGATATTCGTTTGCTCAATGGTTGATTTCTAACAGAAATTAATTTCCTGGCGCTCCGAGACACCGGAAACTGGCACGTAACGGTGCAGTTTTGATTTGAAAGAAGAAAAAGGGTTACTATACTATTGATACATAACTACGTTCTACTAAAAAAATTGCGAAATATGTATCTCGGACTTAAGATTAATTATATGTATATATAACTGAGAAGTCCTAAAATCAGTTTTTCTAGTAAGTTCATTTTGTACCTTTGTTAATTTCACTTGTTACGTTCTGAGCAACTAGTGTCTTATTGCAAATACTATTCTGAGTGACTATTGTTTTATTTAAGTAAAGCTCTGAATAACTGAATACATTTGAAGGTAAATGCGTTACTGTATCACAAAGCATACTGCCTCGCTTTTTTTTTCAATAGAACAGAGGCAGCGAAATATTAATCAGCTTCTTGTAAATGAAACATTTCAAACCGTGGAGATATTTGAATGCATAACGCTTCAGACACTCTGCTGATATCAATAATTGTTTTTAACCACAGCATTATTAAATAAATATCCTACCCAGATAAATCGGGAAGTTCCTTCATTTCGTTTTTTCAAGCTCAATCTCAAGACTTCTTCCAATGTTGGAGAGTTTGATTTTGTGTTGGTTCTTTATTGTTAATGTTAGACATAATACTATTTCCCTTTTTCAGTTTATTCTTAGCATATCACTGGCTGCTGAAATGATTGGGTTTCTGGCTAGATTTTGCCATATGCGGAACATTTCCGTATCTCATAAAAAACGCAAAATGAACATTGGATTTTTCTAGGTATTTAATCGGATTTTGAAAATTTTCTATTGTTCTGTTTGACATTTCCATAGTCGTAAACGGATATCGTTCCCTCTGAACTGAAAAGCAATGATCTTTCAGCTTCTATAATTTCAAACCGTAAAGGAAACGGAACAGCATTTTCGAAAATCAAATCAAATTCTTGTAATAAGCGCTTTCTTAAAGAGTCGTCAAGAACTTGTAGGACCATCTGGTCCTTGATGCTTCAGTTTCTTGATCTTGCAGACCATCCGCATCAAAGACAGCAGATAAATGCTACCCTGATGCTAGAGCATTACAAGTCTAAACAATGCTTCCATTAACTTCATATTCTTCTGCTCTTGAATGAACAATAAATTTTCTTTCAATAAAAACTAATTAATTATCATTGTATCTAAGAAGTTTTCCAGCGTAAAGCTCTTGATGAACATGTCAATACATTTGTTGACCTGTTCAGTTCTTCCTACCACTCGAAATTACTTTTTATAATTTCTAGATGTGAGAATAATTTTCTCGGATACAAATAACCAATTGAGTTAAAATATTTTTTTTTATAATTCTTAAGGAGCTATCACACTCGTCATGTAGGAACATCTTATGAAGATTTGCCGAGCGAATATAAAATAAGGGATACTACCAATATTTTATCAGCTTTACTTATCTACTGAATATATATTTTAACAGTGACGGCATTTAAGCGAAAAAAACCCCGCAAATTTACCAAATAGGCTACAGTCCCATTTTCAAAATCTGTTCTGGATCTGCTGAATTGGTTTTCAATACCTTGACTGTCACACCTTAACCCTATCCATTGTAGTTCACTCCTTATATTGGGTGAGTTAATTGATATAAGAACCACATTGATCTAATGGACATTGGAATATACCTCCCTAGTTTTACAAAAAATCGAACAATTTGAAATCTGTGCTTTTACCAGTATATATACCATTTTGGCCAGAAATTTTGCCACACTTTTATCAAGATTTCATTTGCGAGCAGTTAGATTGCAGCTTATATTCGCTACTTTTGCTTTGATGACGCTTCATAAATTGTATGCTGTTTAAAAATGGTACTTATTTCTCATTTTTAAATAATGCAACAAGACAGTTATCATCTGTAAATAAAAAAGTTTATTCACTGTTCGCAGAAGGAAGCCATGCTTGTTTGGAACATATAACTCATGACGTAAAGATTGAACTTGCTCTATAAAAGACAGACCTCGTCGTAATACCGGAGGCGTGATTTGGAAACTACATGTGCTTGATTTTGTCGGAAACAAGTCATTCAAACACCTCATCCGAAAACAGTATTCAGATTGACTTCTGGAAGGGAAACATGCCATCACATCAGCTGGTAAGATTAGGAAGCTGTAACACTTTTAAGCGAGTGAGTTCTTGCATCATGATCCATACTATCATCCGAGTCCATCAATAAGGGGTTAAAAATGTTGTATGTTCAATTTACTGGATGCCAGCAACGATGAAGTACTATGGGAAGGGAGTAAAGAGAATACTGAGCGTGATGAAGTGAATACTGATAGCGAATTCAGCAATAACAACAGTGTATATGACAATGAAAATTTGTTAGGTGACGATATTCTCTACCTTATATTAAGAAAATTGTTTACTTGTTAGTACTGAAGTTAATATTGATTGATACTGTACATAAGAATAAAATCATTGTGTACTGCAATATTTCTTCCTTCAGTCTCTCTGGTTAGTGTCTTTTTACTTGATTCGCAATCGAATTTTAAGAGCGTAGTTTACTTTCGATCCGCCAACACGGTAATTATCTCAAAGTTTTCATGGGTACGATGATTACACACTTCACAGGATAACGTTTACTTTCACGATGAATCAGTTTGGAAACACAATTCGTTAGTATCATTTGAACTGCGTTTTAGTCGTGTGCTTGTAAATTACATCCTCAAAATCACTGACTTTAAATTAATCAACTTTCTTCAAAGAAACCACAAAAACCTTTGTGTGTGAAAAAACCTGACTTTAAATTAATCAATTTTCTTCAAAGATACTTGTATTTAGTTTGGAAACAAAGGCTTCAAGCCCGAACTCTTGGAGCCATCGCAGATCGTTCCTCTGTTTGGGTCTCATTTATGCGGCAAAGCAATTCCTCTAGTGGGTATATGGGCATATTTGCATCCTTTTTGATGAGGCGCATTGTCTGTCAAGTACAAGAACATGTTCCCTGTGTTGCGATTCTTTCGTCTGCGGTCCTTATTTATAAATCTATATATTAGAATAATTTCAAATAAAATATTTTTGTACTTGGTTCGTTTCCCAAATATGAAGTTGGGGACAGTATTTTATGTTTGTTTTGTCCTGAGATTTGGTGAAAATTTTGTGCAGCTGTTGTGCTGCGACTATTATTATTATTATTAGTATTTCAAATAATAATAATAATAATACTCCGTTGCTATTGTTGTGTATGAATACACAGTAAGCACTTTATTTGTAGTTGGATTGTTATAAACATTTTTCTTATGGTAGTTATGGTCGCTGATGACATCTTCAACTGTCAAATGGGCTTGGAAAGACAGGCCCTACAGTTGTCTGGTTAGTTGATTCTGAACCACTTCATGTGATTGATCACTACGGGGTTTGAACTTGTGGCGACGTGCGCAAGGTGATCGTGATAGCCACTTCTGTATCTCTAGACCATTTTGAGCCATATGTTTATCTATTAAGAACAGTTTGATCTCTAAGAGCCTTTTATGAAGAATTTTGTTTTCTGATAGTGTTGTATGTACCTTGGTGGCCTGATCCAGTTCATCGAATATGGATAACGTGGAAGCACGATTTGATAATTACTATAGGACAATGTGGTATGGTAGTTCTCATTGGGTTTTCAGGGTAATACCCCATCATATTTGCATTGTTGTATAATCTTTTCTATAAAATCTTTGGCACTAGATTGTTGTTTTGGTGGAAAACTGTTTGTTCTATTTCTACTACTCCGTGCTGGAAAGAGTGTTTCAGAAGCTTTGATAATAAATGTACACCGCTCATCTGTACTGACTTAAAATCATTTTTGAAAAATCTTATGTGATTTCACAGGGGATCTGGGTGGGGTGATTGTGGGTTTCTTGGGCAGTTTTGATACTGGTTATTTGTCCTAAAAGTTGTATTCGGTTCAATGATCTTATGTATGTTACCGGCAAAGTGTTAAATCCGGCATTCTATAGAATACCTAGGTAATGTATAGAATGCCTAAAATCGAATTTCAAAGTATGAAATGATTGATATTTTATACATTGCCTAGGCATTGTATACTTTGCCGGATTATCTGCCGGCGAAGTATATAATACACCTAAACCCGCCTTTTCCCCCCTCCATTACTGTTTGCAGTGGCATTCGGGTCTTTGTTTAATGGTTGCGAAGCACGTGAGTGCCGTACACGTCAATAATTATCGCAAGACAGCGTATTGTTGTACGACGTTCAATCACGCCACGAATATCGCCATAATAGTTCTCCAGTGTATAGCATCCGGCTGAGGTTCCACAGACGCTCTCCCGTCATCCTTTCCCGTTGTTCTTGTATCACCATGTCGGAAGGGAGTGTAGTGACAAGGCAGGAATCACGCCATGCTGACATGCAACGACGGTTCTGTGATGAATTATCTCAAGTAAGAGCCAATGCTGCTAAAAACTTTGTTTTCCTAACCGAAAGCAGTTACCAAAAGTTAGTTGACGATGTGAAAAAGGCTACGACGACCATGAAGAAGGAACCACGGGACCATTGGCTGCTGAAACACTATGACGTAATGATGGTCGAGAATAAGACTAAGTTGATCTATCCTGTTAAAGAAGGTACGAGTGCTATTCAATTTTACGTCGCGGACTTCGAGTTATTTGACATACTCCATAAGGTCCATTTGGCTATTGGTCATTGAGGACGGGACGGGATGTTGAAAGAACTTTCATCCAAGTATAAGAACATTACCCGTCATGATATTGAGCTGTACATTCACCTTTGTGAGCCTTGCCAGAAGAAACAGAAAGGTGTTGTGGTCAAGCCAATGTTTTTTTTCGGAATTCAATTCCCATTGTCAGGTCGATCTCATCGATTTTCAGTCCCATCCTGGTAGAGAGTACAAGTTTATAATGGTCTACCAAGATCATCTCACTAAGTTTGTAGTTCTTAGGGCTCTGAAATCAAAGAGAGCGGAAGAAGTAGCCTATAACCTCATCGACATATTTACGTTGCTTGGTGCTCCAACGATTCTACAGTCCGATAACGGCAGGAAATTTGCAAACAATGTGGTAAGCAGCCTGAAGGAGTATTGGCCCACCTTGAAGATCGTCCATGGTATGCCGCGCCACTCACAAAGTCAGAGGAGCATCGAAAGAGCAAATCAGGACATTGAAAATATGCTGTGTGCTTGTATGCAAGATGCAAAAACTAGCTGCTGGAGTGAGGGACTGCGGTTCGTCCAACTTATGGAAAACAGAGTTTCTGGGATTAAGAGGCGAAGCTCTGTTCGGCTGCAAAGCTAGAGTAGGTCTCTCGACGTCGTCCCTACATGACGACGTTTTACAAGACTGAGGAAGAGCTGGAAAAAATAATAGAGAGCGTACAAATAACACAACAGCAGAAAGAAAGACGAGACGAATCAATGCAAGAGGCACAGCTCCCTGCAGAAGACATAGATGAGAATGCAATCCATGCAGGAGGAAACCAAAACAATGGGTATCGAAGAGCCTTCCATTTCCGTGGTTACCGAAAATCCTTCTTTTTCTGATATCTGTTGCCTCTGCTTAAAAGAAATCAGCGGTGCTCATACATGTCAAAAGTGTGGCCGAAACGTACATACCATCTGTGGGCATTCTCCTAAAGACGATGACAGCGACGAAGTAGAAGGTTAGCATTTTGTTCAATGTTTGCTTCAATATTGAGAAAGCTATCCAAAGTAAAATGGAATCGAAATTGAACCTTGAAATTCAGGCCAAGAAAATGAAAAGGGATTCTGACAAAAATTTACTCCTGTACCTTTGGGTGCCACTATGCGAGTTACGATTCCCGACGTCGATTAAGGGCGGGGTGACTCACGCAATCTGTTGGCAGTTGTTATGAACGTCACGGCAGATGGCTTTTACCGACTTGGAACTGCAGAAGGAATCTTGAAGCAACTCTACGCCAGATCAGAATTTACCGTATGTCCAAAGAACTTAATGAGAATTGAAGACGTTCCTGACCACGGAATACCTCTCCGATCTTCAGCTACTTCTCAGTCCACAGGAAGCGGCCAAGGATTCGTCAGGTGTATGTGCAAGACGAAATGTCAAAATATGAGGTGCCTTTGTGTGAAAAAGAAAATTAAGTGCAATTCAAAATGTCACTCTAGCCTTCCCTGCTGCAACAAGTAGTATACACCAGTTCTGCTTTGTGTTTTACCGGGAACAACATTCTGTTCGCATTCTTCTTTAAGTCGTGAAATGTATGTACAAGATCAAATTGCCAAAATGTAAGGTGTTTTTGTGTGAAGAAGAAAAGTGAGTACTTACTGTAACAAGTACTTCAATCTCAGTTCTGCTTTCATTGTTTTCCGGTAAGAATATCCTGTGCTTAATTTCGTAGTTTTGTTCTTTCAGTTTCAAATGCGTATTAATTAATAAAGCCTTCTGATCTTGTGCCCTTTTAACACTTTGCGTAAATGATACTGGTCATTCTGTATAATGCCTAGGAATTGTATAGAATGCCTAGGAAAAGTATGTACCATTTTCACAGAAAACTTATTTTTCATAGTTTGCCTAAAACCATCAGGCATTCTATATATTACATAGGCATTCTATAGAATACCCTGATTTCACATTTACCGGTAACATATATATTGGCAGGTGCGCACCTGCATGTTTGAAAATGAGTTTTATTTTCTTATTTTAATACTTTGTTTTGTTTATCATTAGGCTCGATGCCATGGTTGATTACTACGCACTTGTGATGTTTCATTGCATTTAATCAGCAGTAGCGCGATTCACATTAGCGTCTGTTAATAGACTCTTTAAAGTTAAAATGTTGTTTCAATTATCGGTGTGAGATGGCCGTTATTAGGCCTTTTTAAGAATTTTTATAGTTTTGTTCAACTATGACAAGACGTGGTTGAATAGAAGTGCCCAAGGAGAGGACAGATTTCGTCCTATGTAGACAGAATTTGTTTGTACTTTTTCATTAGTTTTTTTTATTTTCATTTTTGTTTCTAGCATTGGCATTTTTAGGTACTCAAACATTTGATTTTTTCCAATATTTTGTTACGTTGTGGGTGTCACATTTTGTGATATATAGCAAATTTGTCATTTTTGTTAATATTATCAGCGTTTTCCCTCAGCGGCACGTCTTTTGAGGTAAGTTTAACCTTCCCCATTTTCCTATTAGTCCAAACGTGTGTGAGGAGAGCTGTGGTTTGACCCTTTATTTGGATTTAACCCCTTTATTTTTAGAGAGTAAATAATGTGGGGGATTCCATGTTTTGGAAGCTGAGCTTCTGTTTCTCTAACATCAAGTTTTGAAGATAGTTTCTCTTTTTCTAAAAGCCTTAGGGAAGGACTTTGTTTTTATTTTAAAAAACAAGCTTTATGTTTCATCAGTTTGAAGGCTATCAGTTTGTTTCCTTAAGGAAGTCCAGCGCTACTGCAATTGCTCTGGATTTCCCAGTTTGTGTGGGTTCTGTGCCGCAAAAGTTATTTTACATACTTTGGTGTATAGATCCCTTTCTTGTTTACGTTGTGGGATCATGTCAGTTTTGCCACAGTATTTTCTATTTTGGCTGTGACGTCATTCTAAATGTCGTCAACAAGTTGGTTGAATGCTTGTGGAGCTAATGTTGCCCTCAGCAAAATTCAAAGTTGGCTTCTCACTTTGAATATTGGTACAGGACTGCATTGCAGAGGTGTCTCTTCACCTGTCATCTGTAAAGTTGTAAGAGTCATCTGCTTTGTGCCATGGAAATTTACTAAACCTGTAATCAATAGAATTAGTACAGCTTCTCACCAACAATAATTCATTCCAAAATTCAAGAAGTCTGATAATAATTTATCTGGATCAGTTTTGAAATAACCAACCCAAAACAACACACGCTGATCACTAACCGTACAACCCGTTTCCTTAGTATCAGTTGGCTATGATTGATAACTTATGCACACCAGGAAGGTTAAATAAGATATGTCGTTCTTCGGCATGAAATTCTGCACTTACAAATCTATTAATGGACGCGACCTTCGACATCCAATACATCGTTTGAAGGAATTACTATTACTCATTTATTTTAATTTACATGATTTATTGAAGGTTCTAATAGCCATTAATTGCATTGGATTAATTTCCAGCAAAATAAACAACGAAATCTAACACGCCAGATAGTAAGACTGAACCTGACTATTCAAAGATATTGGAGATGTTACTGTCCGACAATACTGGCAAGTTACTTCTATTAAAAAAGCAAGAGAAAGCCTTCTGATGTGTGCAGATTCCATTTCAATATTTTGAATATTATGATTATTTCAATTTTATTTATTTTATTTTTGACATGATTTCATATCATTGACCAAGTTATAACAAAGTTCCCCCTCCTAGAAAGCACAAAGGCAATGAGGTTCCAGGAAATATCTAGAAGTGCCGGGGAAATTACCCCCTTTCCCCCTTCAGTTACAACACATATTATAGTTGAGTTCAAGTATTTGCGTTTTTAAATATTTATGGGGTCTAGAACTTAATGTTAATTAGTCCTATTTATTCAGCATGTCTATTGCCCACGTGCATGAACGTCAACCCCACCCTTAGATCTTAGCAACTACATGTCCAACAGAGGTGAGCCATACGGCGTTAGATTCGTCATGATCTCAGACGGTGGGGTAAAAATAAATAACTTTGACTCTAAAACTAGCAGCTCCTTTCCAGTCGTTTAATATTCTCCATCTGTACGTTTCTATGTCTCCCCCACTATATCCCAGTAACTACATATCTGGGTTTAATTTTATAGACGTTTACATTTCTATTTCAGTTTGGTGGTGACTGTTAGGGATCCCAGTGTACTGCTTTGACAGGGCAGACAAAGCTCTTAAGATGGCTTTTTACGTTTCAAGGTAGACACTTCATGTAATATCTAAAGAAAGCATATTTCCTTGTTTGTTTTAGCGTCTGAGGTTCCTTATTTGCACCTCTTGCGCCAGTTATATTCCCAATTCCTCTTCTGTTGTATTCTTTTTCATCTATATTGTGAAGTCATTTAGTTGTTAAGTTTGCAACACTTGTACACAAGGTAAACATGCTTGCATTCACTCTATTCTTTAATAGCGTACCCGTAGGAGCGTCAGTGAATAAGGAAAATATAGGTTCTTTTTCTATCTGTCTGTCTGTATGTCCATCGCCCCTAAATCTCAGCAATTACATGTCTAAAAGAGATTAGCCATTCACCGTGAGATTCGACATAATCTCAAAACGTGGCGAAAATTGTGAATTTGACTCTAAAACTGATAGGTATTTTCATTTGCTTAGATTTTTTTCATTTTGCCTATATATTTTCATATGGTCTTTGCGTTCCTTCCCCTCCCCCCCACACAGATAAGCTATACACCTTTGTAATCGCCATGGAGTGTGAAAAATTATGAATTTTACTCTATAACTGGCAGGTCCTTTATAATTACTTAGTATTCTCCATTTGTGCCTCTGTTAGGTTCTAGAAACTACAAGTCCGTCAGAGATGAGTCATACACCATTGGATTCGTAATGGTCTGAAACGGTGCAATAAGCTGTAACTTTGACTCTAAATCTGACAGGTCCCTTTAATCCTTTTAATTATATACATAATTTTAGAATCAATGTTTATCTTTCTTATTATTACATTCCCTTTCTTTTTTGAGAGAATTCTTTGACCTCTGTCTGTGAGAACGAAGTTCCTTATTAAAACACATCTTGATCTCGAAGTATGTGCTTCTCTACATTTCCAACGTCTTTGCAATTTGATGACAGGGTGTTTACCTTTGGATAGCGACAGTTGACATTACTTAAAGGTGATTATGTTGTTTTTCTGGCCCGGTTTTACCGCGCACTAGGAAAACAATGGTGACAATCCATTCATTTTGGATCAAAGTTCCTCCATCTATTCGCTGTTTTCCAAGTATCGAAAAACGTTTCTTGTTCCGAATGTCATCTGCTATTCCAATAATTTTGTTGGAAGAACATTTTGTTTTTTAAAAGAAGAAAGTTCAGTTTGTATTTATTTTAATCCATACATAGATTTTTCATTTTCAACTATTATTACAAATAGGGTTTATTCAACCATAACCTTGAAATTAAACTTTATTTCTCCTTGCAGTGCAGGCTTGCTTAAAAAATCAGAATTGATACCAATCCAAATAATTTTGCAGATGTGCATATTTGTACTGCCTTCTTATGTTAGTGATCTCTGAAGCTGATTCCCACGGCACAACTAGAAGTCAAATTCAAAGATTAATGAGTTCCACATGTTTAAAGATATGGTAAATGTAATAACATTCTCGCATCCCCCCCCCCAAAAAAAAAACAGAGGATAAGATAAATGCTAGTTGACTCAGACCTAATTTTAAATTCTCAGGAAATATTCAAAATGGGCTTCTTTAAGGCACTCTTACAACAGTTGAGTAACTGAAAAAAAAAAAAAACCTCGGGTCGGTAAACACTGACAGTAATTTGAAAGACCGTCAAATTACTGTAGCTTCATTAGTTACAGAAAATATATTTTTCCCGGACATTGATTCAATGCGGCATTGCTATTATTTCTGAAATTGTAGTCAGGAAAAGTATAATTCTCTAGTTTATAAGTAAGAACAACACCTGAATAAACTACAAACGTACTACTTAGTGTGCATGCTTTTACGTAGTAGATTTAAAGTAAAAGAATTTAAGAGGAAACTGGGATATAAAGCTTCTAGAAAACTAAACATTGACAGGTATTTTTTATTTAAAAAATCCTGTTTGGCTAATACTAAGCAAATTCTAAACAATGTGTGATCAAATCTTCACAAAATATTGCCATTCTATAACTCTCTATCACCCCAGTTCCCTGATGCATTATTAAATAGGACAAAAGCGTTCAAGGAATACTCATTTTTGGACTATCTCTAACTGTTATTCTGTCAATATGACAGAAAGATTGCAAAGTTTTGTTTTAAGTTTGACAGACAGATAATGGTTTAGACTAAACACTGTTGTTCATTAACTTCTGGTGATTGTTAGGAGAATTTAAGTTTAATATTGTTTTGGATCAAATAAGATTTCGAATTACACATACGATGGTGGAAACACGCCTCCCGATCACTTACTTGCGTTTGTCCTCCGAATTCGTGTGTGGTATATCCCAACCTCATTACATATCAAAACAAAGACAATCCAACATTAGGTTCCACAGGGATCGATTTAAGGACCTTTATTATTTTACTATACATAAATGATCTATCTACGTTCAGAACTCAAGGGCAGGTAATTTTAAATGCTGATGACACGAGCATCATTGTTAAAGTGAAATAAATAAATGACTTACGCGCAAATATTATTAGAATAAACAAAAAATTGGCTCGACAGTAACAGTCTGATGCTAAATGACAAAAACGCAATACATGCTCTTCCATACAAAACCAAATACTGTAAAAAAGAAATTAAAAAACACGCAGCTTTCTTAAATGTGAACATAAACACAGAAACAACGTTTCTAGGAATAACAATACAGAATAATCTTAAATGGAACAGCCACATAGACCAGGCAAAAAACAAACGTAATTCTAAATTGTTTGCCCTAAGAATACTAAAAGAGACATTAAGTACAAACACACTAATTCAGGTTTATTATGGATTTATTTATCCAATAATAAGTTATGGCATCATATTCTGGGGCAACGCATCAGCAACAGCATCAATCTTCTCTAAACAAAAGCAGGCACTACGTGGCATCGCCGGAGTTAGCAGAAGAACTTGTTGAAAAGAACTCTTTAAGCAGTATAGAATACTTACTCTTCCTTTTTTGTATCTTTATGAAAACTTATAAGAAAACATAAATATGGTACTAGAAAAAAATACAATATTTTACCAGGCTAATATTCGTTCAAGAAGGGCCTAGTCATATGGGTGTTAAAATATACAACCAGCTGCCAACATCTATAAGAAATGAAGAAAACATAAATAGATTCAAGAAACAGTTAAGGGAACACTTGTTGGATAAGGTATATTACGATGTAAAAGAATTCTTATCATAAATTTCCACAGCAGTTCAACTCACTATTGTCTATTACAAATTTATTGTCTATGTTAAAACTTATTGTCTATTCTATACAACATTTAAATATCGTGCATTACCATTTATTAGCGAATATTATTATGTATTTTGTAAAGCTACTTGCTCACAAATCTATATAGAAAATGTATTACCCATATCACAAATGTTATTGTCTATATGTCTAAATGTCTACGTCGATTTACGTAGTTGTGAGAGTAATAATGTTACGGTGCTGAACTGCATAA
>JAGDQP010028856.1:0-23824 GCA_022664845.1 Lepisma saccharinum
CAAAGAAACATGCACAAAGAAAATAATAAATTATTAATATTTTAGTTCCGTTCGAGTATCAATTAAAAGGTTAATGATGTCTTAAATGAACTGTCTGTGGAAGTACTAAAATTATTAAATATATATATAAACAACCGTCTCCCATACTTTAATATTATCTAACATTTATGGGCTAGGTACGCAGAAAACCCGTCACATATAAGGGATGAGGTCCCTGCGCGAGCACCTTTGTCTGAGTTCCATTAAGACAATTGCCAGGTTAAACAGGAAAACCTCAGTCAGTACGGAAGGTAGCGAAATTCAAACCTGCTTTCCTCCAGTGTTGAACCGTGTAACATGTATTTAGAAAGCACAAAATGGTGGGAAAAGATTGTCTTTGGTTTGCGAAAGAATCTAAGGTAGGTTCATATGATTGTTTAATTGTTTTATAGTTGTTTGTTTCTAACTGTTAGCAATTTTGTTTTAGGCATACGTGCAGTCTGTTCTAAATTGGGTGTGTGGTCAGTTACTGATTTCAAATATATATATGCATACATTATTTTTCACTTATACACGGTGATATTTGAATGCACAATACACAGTTAATTTTTCACCAAACTTTATTATTTTGGTTTCAACATGCCTGTGAACTTATGAAATTTATTTTACATAAATAAAGTTGAAGGTGATGTCCATCATCCCTGATGCAGTTTTGAAGTTTCGAGGAAGCTGCCCCACAAGCGTTCCAATGTCTCCTGATTGATCTGCAGCACCTCTCTAGGAATAACTGTCTTCAGTTCGTCTCATGAACGGGGTCTATTGACATAAACTCGCTCCTTTAAATATCCCCACAGCACATATTCAGGTCGGGAGATCGAGGAGGCCAAGGCACATCTCCGAACCTGGAAATCAAGTGACCACTGACTCCGTTTTTAACATAAGCATCGTACGTGAACACGCGATGTTCCACCGACCACAGATCCATCTAAAATAGCCAGAGTAACCAACGTTAATGGAAACTGTCAAGTAAAATAGTATATTGGCAGTCCTTTAAGAGCACAAAATTCGAACCGTTCATGTGTAGAGGTGCTCTTACTTCATCAATTCTGGCAATAGGTATGTGCACGGTGCCACTGAAAAAGCAAATAAGCCAATAATCGTATAGCTTAGCAGCATATCTTACTTAAAAGTAAGTTGCATGAAGAATAATACGACGCTTGCCTGAATTCCTAGTGTCCCCATGTTCTACGTACTAAGCGTTTAGAGGTTCAACATAATCACTTCAGTGTTCAAAATATGAAAATAAGTTAATAGGATAACGTAAGATGCAACATTTCCCTTATACTCAGTAACATCGTAAATGTGATAGCTCAATGAACATTTCCGGTGGTACTTTTTTCTTGCATTAAAAAAATCATTGCTAAAGCAAACTTTGGAAAACACTTTCTTTTCTTTCTATGTTCTATATACATCAAGAGATATCAAAACTTTGTTTCCAAACAGTCCCATTCGTGCCCTAAATCATCCCGCCATGTTATGACGTAAGCAATATGGCGATGGCTTGCCATTGAACTAAAGGCAAGTTACTACTTGGTTTGTGCGTATTGCTAAGAACCGATAACATAAATAGATGAAAAGAAATTGTGTAAGTGGTGTATAGTTCCTTTGCTCATTAACACGTCAATAAGTTTTCCTAACCAAATATTTGTTACTCTGCCCAGGGGCTTGACTGCGTGCCGTGCGGAGGGGTGTAAATAGCATCAGCTGTGTACGCTTCCGTCGCCCGTTTTCATTATCTATTGCATTTAGGTTTAACTTCGAATCCTCCTTGAATCGTATTAACTACCGCAATAAACCTGGATTCACAGCTCATATTTGAATCGGATTTACACTGCGAAGATGAGCGATGGATTCAAGGTATCGTACTCGGCACTTTAACAAGTCTTTACACGCATTACTTCATGAAGTTATTAATGTATACGACGGTATAACACGTTTCAATTAATTTTGAGCACGCAAAACAAATTACAAGAACATGAGAAATATGAACTATCCCAACTTACGATAAATTTATCACTAATTGATGTAAACTTCGTGTCTTTCTTCCGATACAAATTTTCAGATACAATATTGATACAACACTTCCAGGGGCGGACTGGCCCGGCCGGGAATTCATGGATGGATCACCGACCCTTTGATTTGGAAGCGTAATGTTTCCCAATAAAGAAGCCCACACTTAATCCACTTTTGCTTCTATTGATACTAATGCTTTTACGTGAGGGTGATGTCGGTCTTTCAAAATTAGCAATTTTGACACACACGACTTATTATGACCAACATAAAGACAGGGCTGAAGTTGTAATCTTAGCAGGTCTCACAAAAAGCAAAGAAATCCCCATGTAAAGTTTAATAGCTTTAATAATTCATACTTAATGGTTTGTATTTTAAGACCTGATCAATGCTGTACCGGCCATTGCAAGTTTTTTTAGGGCCCACGCGTCATAACGATCACTACCACGAAGAACCTTTTGGTTACTAGTTCGCCCCTGAGCACTTATTATTCTTAACACAGAACTAATCAGGAAATCGTATGAGAATAAAGAAATAACACAATATGGTTACACCGTCTATTGTGATCTGGTGGTTGGTGAGCTGGAAGTCAAATGAAACTGGGAAGGTTGAGCGGCAACTCAGATCCTGCTCGGGCCGCGGTGGCTCAGCGGTAGAGCGCTCACCTCTAGTACGTGGGGTCCTTGGTCTGATCCCGACCTGTGTCCATGTGGTGGACAAATACTATGTGTGTGGGTTTTCTCATGGTTCTCACGGTTCATCTCACTTTCATCAATGCACCATCATCATTCATTTGGCCTGAGCCAAAATTGCCCAAAGGCCTTAAAAGATTTTTTTTTTAAATCAGACCCTGCTCAGGCGTATCAGTGAGATCATCCCGAATGGGGTTCTCCTTCATTTTCCTCAGTTTCTTCCATGAATGGCGGAATGCCGGAACCTACAATTACCTTAGGCTCCGAACCACGCTACGGCATTAATCCAGTGCACATACCATGAAGTGATCCCCCTTCCCCCACACACAACAGGTCCTCTTCAAGCCTCCTGATTCAATAGTAGTGACACATCGTTACCGACTCAGGTCTGTACACAGCTTGATATTTATATACATTCACATTTTATTTCTTAAACCCCAAAATGCCCGGAAAAACCGCCTGGGCCTAGGTGGGTTGGGTTTTCAAAAAAATACCCGGGTGTTTTCAAACCCTGAGTCTAAACCAATATGAACCAAATTTTCGGTTCTAACTCAGTTTCTTATGATTGATATCGCTGTGCGGCCCGCTTTTTTAAAATTTATTTATGTCTTAATTCTTGCAACCAAAAAGTAAATATTATTTGCAGTATTATATGCAGAGTACGAAATACTATCATATGAATAACTCAGAAATTTAGTATGAAATCAAAAACGGGCCGCACAACGATAAGAACGTATAAAACTGAAAATTTTGTTCATATTGGATTAGACTGGAAACAGACACAGGTGTTTAAATGAAGAGCACAGGGGAAAAACAATCAAAGTCACATTTTGAAAGTTGTGAGAAAACACACATTTTTAAGGTGTAAGCACTTGAATTTATGATTAATTATTTTTGGCCTTTAGGCACTTTGGTGTAGCCCGATAATGTGCTACAGGGCCAAAAATAAACTGAAATTCAAGTGCTTACACCTTAAAATATGTGTTTTCATTTCAAATAAATATTCGCTCTGGCTTCATTTTTCGACACTAAGCAGTCACTCCAGTATCGTTAAGTAGAGCTCGATGTTTTAAACAAACCGATAAAGAAGAAAAAAGGATGTAAGAAACAAAAAATTAAGCACTTAAGTTACTACGTGCAGAAGTAAAAACAAACAAACATGTTTCTCGATAGGGATTTCGATCATCCTTCGGTGAAAGAAAAAAAATGAAAAATATACGCGATAACGATTTACGCCACATTAAGAGCACGTTAAACACGACATAAAATAGCGATAAGAAACATTGCAAAGTGAGACAATACCATGTCATTCATTTTAGACATTTCTGTTAGTAAAAACAGGTAGGGCCTAGTTGTTGTTTCAACCAGTTCAAGTGATTGTGTCATGGTATATATTATTAATTATTTCGTTAAGCGATGATGTGAATATTCTTTCTTTTTCATGTTTTCTGTCTTCAAAAGAAACGTAGAAGGTGAGACACACACATTTGACACACTACTACAAATTGATTACGTCAAACCAATCAGAAGACGAGTTTCGTTGAATGACGTAGGAGGTGGAATTCCTCCATATTTCATGTATCATGTAATGAGGAACCGTAGAGCTGAAATTCCAAAAACATTATATTTTTTTTTTAACCTGACGTACACAATCAAATTATTAAATATATAAGGATGGTCAAAACGGAAATGTCCATTGCTCGTGTTGTACGTTACAATGTTTGTATGCAAATTACTTTGATTTATTTGGCGTTTTGTCTCATTCGAAATAATGATTCTAAATGATAGTTTTCTATTATTTGGTTTAATTAAATAATCAGTAATCATCATCTAAAGAAATTCCGAGTGTTTTTTTAGGGAAACTTGAAAACAGGTAGCCGAGTACGGTGGTGTTTCTAAAAAGTTCATCCTTCTAGCATTTCTCAAGATCGCTAACGCTATATTTGAAATCACACTAATACATTATTTAACTTTGGATATTAATATTTATTTAATATCTTTGATTAATTCTACGGTGATCAAACAACAACTAAACACACACATTGTATTTTGATAGGTCATTCTAGTACGTACCAATCTTATCCTTATTTTGTCATGCTTCCTTATAACATTCATTTTAACTAATAACTTCACAGCTTATTCGTATTCTTCAAGTATACCATCGAGTACACTATGTGTTGTTTTGACGTTACATTTCGATCGATATTCCTTATTTGTAATGTGTACTACACAAAATCTCAGAATCCAATATGTCGAATCTCATTATTTAAACATTCAATAAAGTAAACAAAATATTGATGTTTTCTAAACAAAGTCAAACATTTACCATATTGTCAGTTCTATTTCATAACTGATCAAAATCCTTGAATCAAAAGATTTAACTATTCTGTTAATAAAATCTAACATTTTCAAATATCTGACACTAAGGTAGTGCAGACAGCAAGAGATAGTGATGATTATGTATTATGAATAATTCTATCAAAATACAATGAAGAGAATAGCTGCACCACACATGGGTCAATGTGGATAAAGCTTGCCGACATTATGATTTAATAGATGGCAGCACAGGATGTGTCATTTTTTTAAAGAAATATCTCTCCTGCTCGTACACAACTTATTTGAGTACTATTTGATTCAAATAAATATTATAATATATGAAATTAGTTGCTAATACATTTTTCTTGTTATGTACTTACATAAAAATGTAAATAGCCACTGTTAAATTTGTTACTGTACTTGATCTAATATTACAAGGAAAATATCAGGGTGCTAAGACAGCAGTATACTTATCTTTTTAAAGTTTTAGATTACTACTATTATTCACTTCAGTTATCTCCTTGATTAGGCTCGTCCTCAGCAAAGACCTATTTCGAAATCTCCTGATTACTATCGAGTATAGTACAGGGATACAATGCTCGATATGAGTGGTCACGGGTTCAATTCCCGCCGGACTACGAAGTTATAGGTCCGTCCTCAAAAGCTCGTCAGCTTGTTTCCGGCATTATCAATCACAGGAGTACAAGATTGTTTTCGTTCCTTATATATCTCATGGGTTTGGCGTAATGCTACAATACTTTCCCTTCCTCGAAATTTACGAAAGAATCCACATTTTGGGAGCAAAATCATTTTAGGGAACAACTCTGAGACTCAGTATTGTATGCTCTACCTCACAAAATTGCAACTTCATGGTGTAGGATATCCTATTGCAACAGCATAAAACGAATGCACTGAAACTTACAGTATTTCCTGTTGTATTTTAATGCTCTCGTAATAAGAAGTAATAGCATTCATTTCAAATGCTCCCGATGCTCCTGCAGTTCGCAATACTTGATCAACGTACTTAAACGTCACTCAATTGGTTTACAAACGCTGATTCACATCAAATACGAACCAAGTGTCTTCCTTACCTCCTGTTTTGTTCTGGACTGGCGCAGCAGGTGAGGTTTTGTTTGCCTGTCCACGTGTTGCTCGATTTTGTACTGCAGGCTGTGAGACAGACTGTTGAACAGCTTGTGACACCTGTACCTAATAACACGATTTTATTGATTAAAAATCTTTTATTTGAACTATACTTAAATTTGAACTGTATATAATAAACAGCGTGTTTATAAACTACACCGACAAACTTCGGGAGGACTAGAATAGAATTTCTGAGAATCGCTTCCTTTGGGGAACTCCTTGCGCATAATTTTGTAATACGGATTTGAATTTTTTGACGGTACCATGCCGCATCAGCTCTAGTGTTCGTGATGTAAATATGAAGCTCGAAAGTTTATTTACCCACGCTTTCGGCACAGAAGAACTTTCGTCTTGTTTAGATGTGAGAAATCACCTCTCGAACTTTGTCGGTGTAGTTGATAAGCACGCTCTATACAAAAGTTATTATGGAGAATGTACGAACCTTATAACAGTTCATATTAAACTGAATAATATGAATAACTACAGTCAGTTTTTGAAAGAAGTTTCCTGGTCGCCTTCACTGCAACACCGTTGGTATTTGGTGCATTTTTTATTCGAACTTATCTCACGACCACACGATAACAGAAAAAATAAATAAATGATTGTTGCCGAGGGTGTAAAGGATATTCCAATAGGGAACTTCTTTCAAGAAATGGACTATACGAAAAGAGTAACGCATTCCAACATTGAAAAAGTGAGTATTCGTTTCAGTCCACGATATTTAATACCCATACAACCTTACGGCATCTACGGAATTAAAATTCAAATGAATTTTAATGAAAATCTAGTCTTTTAGGCGTTTCTCCTCAAAGCTATGGAATATAAGATACATTAAAAAATATCTTCAATTAACTTTATCTGTTACAATACAGCTAGAGTTTTAAACAGCTGACAGAATTAAGTACACAAATTAGCGACACATGAATCATACAAATGAAACAGAACACATTGCACAGAATTCCTAATGAGCAGTTCAACCAATACAAATATGAATCTTTTATGAACTTCAAATACCCATTGATTCTGAATTTAATCTTAAGGCCTTTAGGCAACTTTGTCTCAGGCCGACAGATACTTTAAATGTGGAAGAAGAAATAAAAATATCCTACTATTTAACAAACCCATTCCATCTCAATTGAAGCAGTTTAAGAAAAAAAAAATGAACCGGTCAAAAATCAAGTCATAGTTTCTGGTATTTATTTTTCTGTGAGCTCTTTATCGACATTTACGGGACGCGCTCTGTTAATATTTTTTCCGAAAAGAACAATCTACAGAGATGTTCTTTCCTAAAGTTCATTGAAGGTAACCACTGAAAGTCAAAGCGTGCTATGCTGTACATATCATATTTTAGTTACTAATTAATATAAAGAAGTCGTTTTTTATTTATATGGTAAGGAATGTGTATGTAGTTTGTAATGTCAAAACATTACTCCCATGTCGATTGTACAGGAAGTACAAAATCTCTTGACAACTTTGAAAGTGTATGGCGTATGCCAATTTTTGCAAGTAAAATTTAGCCGTAAAACCTAAACCAATGCCTGGTTGATCATGATATTTGATCATATTTTAGAACACTCCACCACATTGAAAATTCAAGTTTTTTGAGATTAATTTTTTGGTGAGAAAATTGCGTCCGGATATGGCCGATTTATCAAAACCATCAAATTTTGCAAGATCATTTAGCCATTAAATCTAAACCAATACCTGGTCGATCGCGAAACTTGGTCAGTTTTACAACACAGTGCATAGAAGTATTTACTCAAAGTTGTAAACACCAAGCACGTACTTTGTACGGAAAGGAACAAAAAAAAAAATCATTAATACATGTATTAGACCGAGTCGCCGTAGTTCAGTGGTAGAGCGTTGGCGTAGCATTCGGGAGGTCGTGGGTTCGATCCCAGCGGCCGACCATCCTGACTGAGGTTCTTCCCCAGTCACACCAGGCAAATGCCGAGATGGCACCTTCAATATAGGCCCTAGCCTACACCTTCCCGAATCCTTTCCTGCCTCCTATCCCGGCCTGAGCCTTAGATGTCTAAAGGCCATAAATCAAATTCAAAATGTATTAGAATTTTCGATTTTTTCTTCAAAGTTGTCAGAATTTCTGTACACCGTGTACAAACCACATGGGAGTAATCTTTTGACATCACAAACTTAATACAAATATGTATCATGTAAATACAACAATATTTTTTTTATGTTAATTAGTTGCTAAGATATTTGTCAAACGTAGTACAGCATAATAAATTCTTCTCAACAATGAACTTTAAGGAGTATCTTGGTAGAATTTATTTTTCGAAAATTAAAAAAAAAAAACGGGAAAAGAGCTCATAGAAAAAATACTAATATCTACGACTTGAGCGGTACAATTTCTTCTTGAACTGCCAAGTAACACTATTTCACGTGGACACTCAGATCTAGATGATTATATATATATTTAAAATCAGCATAAAACTGAGTTTGTGTGTCAATTATTAGGTGCTACTGCCCAGTGGTTGAAGGTAAATTGTCGGGAAAAGTTATTAACAGCATTGTTTCTGGTGCGCCACTTATGAATATATGGCGCTAGTTTACACTCAATGCCGCGTACTACGGTAAATGACACTGATAGCCGCAAGTCGCTATACTCATATGCTCCAGACTCATAGTGGTGCAAGTATAGAATTGATCAGAATTCGTAGAATGACACACAAATGCATGTAAAGTTATTCAACTGGCATATAGTCTAGTCATTTCTAGTCAAGTCTAGTCACCGTAGTGCGCGATACTGAGTGTAAAATAGCGCCAGATATTCATAAGTAGCGTATCACAAACAATGTTACTAGTAACTTTTCCCGACAATTTCTCTTCAACCACTGGTACCCAATCTTTGACACACGAACTCATTTCTTCATGCCGATTTTAAATATATATTGCTGCTGATCTAGTGGTTACCGCCGCTGGCTGCTAACTGTGGGGCCTCGGGTTCGATTCCCGGCTCTGCCGAGGGATTTGTTGTAAAGCGAGAGGGTCTGCAACGGTGTCCACTCAGCATTGTGATGCAATTAGGGAGTTCCTGTGAATAAAAGACAGTGGCGATCACAGTTGAGAGGTTCAGCTCTCCTCTCCCAACATATCTGGTCAGCGTGGGAGCAGTAGACCAACTCCTCTCTCCGCGAGAGACCTCATCCACTAGTGGATTGAATATAAAAGAAAAGCAAAAGAAATGGTGTGCCGACCACGCAGTGGGAACAAGGGAAGCAAAAGGCGGAATACATAAGATGGTAAAAAATTCTAGATCTGAGTGTTCATTTGAAATAGTGTTACTTGTACGATGGAATGGGTAAACATTTATGAAAAGAAATGTGTGATTTCCGCTCTCAACCAGACAAAGGGGAAAATATGCATACATAAATAATATAAATAATACTGATATAGCACACTTTTTGGCTAGCTACAATCAATGTTTTCTATGCACATATCAATATCACAAAGTAACACACAGGGTGTCCCCGAAATGATGGCGCAAAATTCGGGAGGTGATTATTTACAAAACAAGTTCTTTTGAAGAAATTTCGAAATCTGATTAATTCCGGAGATACAAGCGCTGAAAAGTCACAGCGGCATCGTCACAAATGACGTCATGATAACGTTAAGTAGTGTCGGCTTAACAAATCACACTCGAAGTAATTCCCGATACATCTATTTAAGCAATGTTTTTGATTGACGGAGTGCTGCACAGACATTTCCGCAACCAAAGAATGTCATTGTCTACGAAATAAATGGTATAATAGGGCAAGCATAGAAATCGCCTCTAATATTCAATCATCAAACATACATAATTCAAATAGATGTACTGGGTACTACTTCGAGTGTAATTTGCTATGCCGAAACCAGTTACGCCATTACTTGTCGAGATATGACGTCATTTGTGACCATGCTGCCGAAACTTCAAAAGCTTGTAGCTCCTCCAAAGGAGCTTTCTCCTGGTTTTCATGTAAATAATCACCTCCCGAAATTTGCGCCATCTTTTCAGGGATATAAAAAATTATAACCCATATGTCAGTTTCTAGTATTTTATAAATATTGTACTTCTGTTGGTATCTAACCAACAAGCCACCTTATCTTCCCTTCTATTACAGAAAATTATATCGTGATTAAATCATATGCACCGGGCATACGAACTTCAATTCGATAGGCATACAATTATCGTTTAACTGAAAATACCATCATCATCAGCACAAGGTAATAAGTCAGTCAAACTTCACCATCTCCTAGTACCAACGGAGACAGAAAATGTTTCAAGTCCCAAAAGTTGTGTATGTAAATGATGCAAACAGAAACTTGAAATTGCTCAGATTGATGCAAAAATAGTAGCTTACGTGGGGTCAGCCTCTTTGTTAAAGAGCGTAATGTTTACATGAAGAATATTTAGGGTAGGAAAAAATAAAGATGAGAAACGGAAAGAAGTACTTACATCTATTTGTCCGCCATGTTGCAGTGTGACGTCAGATAATTGTCAAAGATAACTAGATTTTCCGCATGATGACTGTCTAGTTTGTGTGTATATATATATATGTAGTTTACTGCCTCTTGGGTAAAGTGGAACTGTATAGAAATATAGATGGCGCCAGTGGTTAAGGTTAAATATGCCGAAAACCCGGAAGAGGATGTGCATGTGGAGAATGTAAACATTGGTGATACGAAAAAAGAGTAGTTAGGAATTTTTCTTGTTAACCTTGTTCCAAAATTTTCAAGTTTTGCCCCAATTCTGCTGTATGAATAGAACTGAATGAATTTTAAGGCCTGTAGGGGACTGTGGCTCAAGCCGAATGGATGATGATGGGATGAAGAAAGTGAGAAGAAACAGGAGCATCCCAAGAAAACCCATGCACACGGTGTTTGTCCACCATCTGCTGTATGAATACAGTATATCACTGAAGGTTAAGATCTCATATATGTAAGTACCTTTATGTCATCTACAATCTTATGAATTTTCGTGCAAATCTGAGATGGTCGGGTTGGGAGCTGAGATAATTTGGCATAGAAACCCAATAAAACAATTTTAGATATAAGAACATGTCAGGGATACAGGAGGTTAAACATACTATCCAAAGGTATTTATTATTGACAAGTTTTAAAAGAACAGTTACGTTCCTCGCGGTTCCCACATATTTTTCCCGTTTAAGACTTTTCCAGGTATATTTAATTTTTTTTTCCAAGACATTTCTAAACATATAATTGGAAATCCTTAATCAATGTTAGTGATTATGGTAACTATACAAAAACATCTTATACAAAAATAACTTTAAAAAAACAACTTTGTATGGGCCAGTCTAATTCTGACATCGGCCCGTCACGATTACGGTCTATTTACACCTTCGTTAAAATCCACAAACATCCATGCCCCACGCGGATTTGAACCCGCGACCTACGAGTCGCTGGCAAACGCCTTAGACCGCGCGGCTACCTGATCGGCAACTTTAAGTGGCCTCCGCAGTATAGTTTTTTTTTTAGAAAAAGAGAGAGAGAGAGAGAGAGTGGAAATATGGGCTAAGCGATAAAAATGTAGATTGAGATTTTCGATTTAATGTGTTCTACGTCGTATCCCACATATTATAAGTAACGGGCAACGTTATAGGTGATCTCAAAACAATAATAATAATAATAATAATATATTTCTTAGAGAAAAACGCGTTTTTCGTGTAATAAAGATTTTGATGTTTAGCTCCTTCCAGTCTTTATATACTATTTACATTACATTTCCGATACTAAAAGGATCAAGTGCAAATATAGGTAACATTCCATCAGAAAAAAAGTACAGACTTGCTAACTTCTAAGAAAAAATCGAGACTAACATTACAAATTCTTCCTAACAGAATTTCCAGCAGATTTACTTCCTTTTGGAACTGAACATTCCTTGTCCAAATGTAGCGATTCTTTCGTTTCTTAGTACCTATTCTGAGAATATTCGACTTTGTAAGAGGTCTGAAATCCACTTCCTTTTCTGCTAGTTACGCTAACATATTTGTTATTCTTGCTAAAGCATCATTTTTTATTTTAAAAAATCAATAACTTGTCACATAGTTCTTTCTTCTCAGTCCTTTTTCTTTCCTCTATATCTTAAAGGATACAGTTAAAAGGCATTTCGAAAATTGCACGACTAATAAAAAAAAAATCAAGTAGTTTTCCAGGATTTCCAGTTCTTCCAGAGAGGGTGGGAACTCTAGTTACTAGTTAAAGCGAATACAATACCACTGACATCAATGATTCCCCAAGAACTAACTATAAGTTGAAGTAAAGGACAGAACTGGAAGCTGAAGAAATAAGAAAACTGTTAATTTACGCTAAATTGTACAGGAAATGAGGTTCACATAGTTGTCTTGCCTTATGTAGCACAAGTCATTCTCGTATATTTAAATTTCGAAGAACACAATAATAAAAAAAAAAAGGCAAATATTTTCGAGTTAAGACACACGCTCTTCCTCAGATGTTAAAACATGGAAGAATCCATTAGACATTTGGTATACAGGATGGGTATAGAAAATTTGCTGAGGCGGAGCTCTCGTCGTTAACAATGAAACACTCAACTTACTTTTTTAATTTCATTTTTCAACAACGGGGGATCTCTCTACCTCAGCAAATTTTCTACAGCCATCCTGTCTATCTAATGTTCTCTTCCACCGAGCCGCCGTAGCTCAGTGGTAGAGCGTTGGCGTAGCATTCGGGAGGTCGTGGGTTCGATCATAGCGGCCGACCATCCTGACTGAGGTGTTTCCAGGGTTTTCCTCAGTCACACCAGGCAAATACCGGGATGCCCGACACCTTCCCGAATCCTTTTCCCTCCCCTATCCTGACCTGAGTCTTAGATGCCTAAAAAGGCCATCAATAAAAAAAAAAATCAAATTAATGTCCTCTTCCATATTTTAACATCTGAGAAAGAGCTTGCACCTAAGGTCGAAAATATTTGGATCTTTTAGGCTTCAACAGCAACTGCTGTGAAGCCTTATATAACAACTGCGTCCGTCTGTCGACAACTTTTAACTCAGGAAGTAATAGGGCTAGGAAGGTGGCTGAGTTGTCGTTGGAAAGCTCTCAGCGAGACGAGTTCAAAACCGTATAATTCAGATCACATGGGCGGGTCCCGAGATAGGGAGGATCAATTTTAAACTCAGGAACTACTAGGACTAGGAAGGTGTCGCTGGAAAGGTCTCGCCGTAACTTTTCCAAAGTAACAGTAACTATCCAAACCGGATGCTTGCTGTTGAAACCTGGGGAGGGGGAGAGGGGGTAACTTATAGGCGCAAACCCTCGACTAGGCTCCGGTTCATTTGTTTTACTATTGTGTGCTTTGAAATTTCAATATACGAGGATGACCTGGGCTACACAAGACAAAAATGTTTTATTTTTCGAAAACGTTTTTTAATTTAAGAAAGCTTCTACACTCAAACCAAAGAATTAGCAAGGAGCAAACCCCGTTAGGTATCAAAGGAAAATTCTAGGTAGCTGACTTATACAAAATAACCTTAGTAACTACCTACAAAGACGACAAAAAAAAAACTTACCATTGGTGTACTTTTCCCAGTTGTATTTGCAGATATGACAGGTGTGGCTGCAAATAAAAAAAAAATCATCAATAGCAAAATTATGTAATATTAAATTAAAAAATACTTCAGTGACACTTGAAATCATTCATAATCAAATTTACTCTAATATTAGAAAATAGACTACAGAATACAATAGACTTATCTCGCCTACCTAATTACGTCTGCGCTAAGAAGCACGTGATTCTGAAGCCTGCCGCTAGATGACTCTAGCGACACTTTCAGTCGCTGGTTCTCTCCAGTAGTAGGCACTAGAGCCACCAAACGGGAGGCTTCTAAATCACATGCTCTTAAGCAAAAACCCAATTTTAGCGCAGACGAAAAGAGCTAAGCGGTATTAGTCTATATTATTATTTAGCTATGTCGGAATTGTGTCGGTAGGATCTTCCTGGGACCCTCTAGGGCGGTGCGAAAAAAAATTCAGAATTTCACATTTCTGATCATAGCACGGACCCCAGACCATATAGGCGGCCGAAACTTGCGGAATCTTAATCTACGCTTCAATACTTTTAAACGGTGTATCACACGTCAAAATCGGTCAAGGGGTCCAAAAGTTATGATTTTTGTAGCGGAATCACAGAATTTTCGCATATGATCGAAAAGTTTGTCAGCCATTCTGTATGTCTTTTTGTTTTGGCCCCAAATGGTTGGTACCACGGATTTTGAGAGTCAATTGCGGGATTTAACAAGTTGGGTTAAAAAAATGCTTATTTTTTTATAGTTACCGTTCACGAGATACGGAGCCTACCATGATCCAAATTCAACCTTTTGTATGAAGACTATGCACACCTTCGGGGTAAAGAGAAGAGTGACGCAAGAATTCTACTCACAAAAGAAGTGATATCCATTTTGCCAATGATTTTCTTTGTGTCACTATGACCATCGCCATCTCCATCTCCATTGACCGATGATGTTACCTACAACAGGTTGCTGTTTTCCCAAAGCGAGTGGAAAAATTACACGAACATCGTTGTTTGACGAAGATAAATACATCCAAGCTAGGCGGCAGTAAAGTTGCGTCTCTAGACTGTCAATTAACGACGGTCGATTTACCCCACGGATAATCATACACACATACTGTTGCTTGTGCCCATTGACGAAACCTGTCTGAAGTATCATGACTGTTGTAAGTGGAAAGATTCTAATCAGTGTTTTTTTTTATTATTATTATTATTATGTAACAACGGTTGCTGAACCTATTATTTGCAAAGTGTAATTACAATATCTAAAAGATATTTACAGAAATCACATGCGTCATAGCATTCAAAAACAAAAGCGATATTCTCGAACTACGCAATTTAGGCTTCAGCTTCGAATTAACGACGGTCCAAGTAGCCAGCCCCGTGACCGATATTCAAAATGACCGACAGTCGTTTAGACAAAGTGACCGCCGCGTACATTCACTATTTTATAGCAAGGAAAGCACCCTTTACCAGTCCCATAAGCAGCTAGATTATTATAATATTTAAATTTTGGTAATTATAAAATTAGTTTTCTACTATCTTCAAGCAAGAACAACTGATCCCCGCGCGTTTGCAGCTAATTCTAGAGACGGCCGTTAACAACCCACGCATCTCCGTTATGTGTTAGAAGTTCGGCATGTCCAAAAACATAGATTGTGGTGCTAGGAAATATATCCACATAAAGCGTTTCTTCATTATTCGCTATATAAGAATATTCAAAATCCTTGCTAACGAATTCTCGTTGTAACCAGTAACAGTGCTCAAGGACCGGTGTTACAATTTTATGAACGTAGTGTATTTAGGTTTTCTTTTTCGTTTAATTCTTTAAAATATGTTTGGACTTGCGGCACGAAAATGTATGTTCAAGAAGTATTATTATTATTATTTTTTCATACTTCCACGACTGCAAACTAAAAATTAATTCGTCTTCACCATCGTTAAATGGTCCGCGGACTGTTACATTGTCGTTTAAATAATGTTCCGATAGATGCCTTTTCAAAAATCTTTTTGTGCAATTATATATTTTGCAAAAAAACACCCTACGACAGAGAATGCAAAACAAGAAGCAAGGCGGAGGGAACCTGTAAAACTAAGGCCAATACGACCGGAAGAGAGAGAAAAATTGTTAGACAAAAAGAGTTCACCAGTTTAGATTAAAAAAGAAATTTCTGAAAATGAGATAAGATGTTAGAGAAGTTAATAAGGGAAGGGGTACGTCAAGTCGGTGTGGAATGTAGTCCAACTTCTAAGTTCTGTAAAGAAGGCAGCAAGAAAATGGAGCAGGGAAAAAATTGTTAAATGAACTAATGGTTGTCCAAGTACAAGAAAATGTTCTAAAAATATAAGAAGAGACTCCAGAGAGAAAAGGCAAAATACACACCATCTCCATTGATAAAAATTAGTCGAATGGCTAAAGGAACAAACGTTAATGAAGATTCTATATCGTTAATATAAAATATTTTTGCCAAATGTTTATTCTTACACCAACTGCTTTGTAGTGTAACTGGGGGCAGAGAATGGTAATGTCGGTAACATTGTTATGGACATCAGTAACAGAGTCGCTAAACAAATGACTGAATTTAAAGAATGCAATGTTCTGATTATGGACAATAAAAACTAACTCTAGAACTAACTGAAAAGCACCAGGAACCTGAAGAACGAATGTGACCTCCGTTACAAAAAAAATCAAGTCTTCCTATCAAAAAAAGTAATTTCTTCACATTTAATATATGAATTTTATGCCTTATTTCAGATTTTATACACTGTGACAATTAAAACAATGTACAACTTAACTGGGTTTCTTACAACTCTTAGGAAGAAAAAAAACGAAAAAAGTTCAAAGTGACCCTTATTACCCATAAACATTATTCGACACGACAGAAAACTGTAGTGTCCCCGTCCTCAAGCACCTCAGTTGTCAGTGTTTGCAAACCTATTTTATAAAAATGAATGTTTGAGTGTCTGAGATGCTATCTAGGGACCAGAACCTGCAGTGCTCACTTGTTTCTTTTTCCTAACACTTGAAATTCAAATACGTCCGTCAACGTTTCAACATTTCCTTAGAACAATATAGATGGAATCTTCCGAAATACACAAATTTTATCCGTTCTCAAGTGAGTTAACGAAATAATGTAGTGTGTTAGTTACTGTCTTTAGATCATAAATTTGTGACAGGGATTATCACATCACGTTTTCCTGATGTCTCTAAAAGAAACAATGGAAATGAACCTCTGAAACCAAAGAAAACGGAATGCACAAAACGATATTATCTCTGCCTAAAATCAATACACGCTATGTTATTAAAGAATATGGCTGTATTTACAGCATAAAGTGTGTTAAGTCTAAGGCAAAATGAGTTATAAATTGCCAAATACCATTTTGGCGGAAGTGTTATATTTAATTCCCTCTTTAAGCAATGATATTTTACTGATAATCGAATAAAATTGCTCAGAGATGTAATTGGGACTTTACCCTACTTTTGGACTTAATACTCCTTACGCTGCAAACGTCGATACAATACTACAATCTCTCTTGAGAAACTAGGAGTTATAAAACTATTTTCTTTCTAAAAGCATTCACTTACCTTGAGCCCCAGTGCCAACTATTAATCCTATTCGAGAGTCCATAACCAACTGATATGTCCCGCTTTGAAGATTAGGTCTCAGCTGTTGATTATTGACTATGACAGGGCCTGTAGAACCTGCCTGCACTGTAGAGAGTATTGTGGGCTGCTTCTGAGGTGCAGGTGCACCAACGGAGGGAGAGGAATTGACAGTCAGAGCATTCTGAGGGGCCACAGCAGCCAGCGATGGCAGCGGCGTTTGTCCTTCTCGGGGCTGCAGAACAATGATATCATCGCCTTTATCAACCACATCGTACGTCTTCTGAAGAGTCTCGAGCTGCTCTGCGGAATCTTTATAGTCCTGCTCAGCCTTAGCAAACGCAGTCAACTGGCTCTCCGTAAGTTCCTCATCCTCACATTCCATCATCAATTCGATGTCAGGAGGCTTCCTGCTGGACCTCGAACCTACGGATCCACGACTCATCGTGCCTATTAATAAACAAGAAAAAAACTAAGCATCTGATCAAAGGAAACAAACTGAGCTTTATTTTAAATTGTACCACTCTGTGATCTTACAAATACAGTAGAGTCTCGCTTATCCGACATAAATGGGCCGGCAGAACGTCGGATAACCGAAAATGTCGGATAATAGAGAGGTTTTAAGAAAAAGCCTATTAAAATGTCGGATAATAGGGAGGTGTTAAGAAAAAGCCTATTAAGTGTCAAAAGATGGCATAATTTTACACATTATGAACCTAATAATCATGTTTTACAATAAAACAGGAAAAATTAACTGAATAAATAACAATTTCTTTTAATACTGATCATCCTTCATGCACTGAACGACAGACCCATGAGCCATAGTGTAGATGGGACCCACTAGAACCGGGAGTAACAAAAAAGACTACGTTCACCGCTTGCAGTTCTTGTTGCCGACTGATGATTTTCTTTTGCGATGGTATGTCAGATAAACGAGACTCTACTGTACTGTTAAATGACGACTCGCTTTCCTTGTTACCTGTCCACTTACTTATGCATGTATGCCAAAATAGACCGACGGTAAATAAACCGTGTATCCTCTCATTCTGAACACGTCTTCACGAGCGAAAACTTGCTACTTATTAGGTGAGTCCCCTCTGTCTACAACAATAAGCCCTTCCACGATACCAGTCACGTCTAAAAAGTTCTGAAGTGTCTTTATCAACTTTGTGATTTCTTATTTTGATTGAGAACTGAAAATGTTATTACGTTTTTAATATTTACTTTGACCTTTTTCACAGTATCTTACTGATATTTCACCTATTTAGTTAATTTTTTTTTTTTTTTTTACTTAAGGGAGTGGTCAAAATTCTGAACAGATGGGGTAATTCTGACCATTTGTGGAGTAAATAAGACCACTACTGTGTGTTTTAATACTATACTATGAATTTACTTACAGGAGTAAGCTTCAAAAATCAGTACTTTTATTGCTTTCCCCTCTGTATTTGCCAGTTAAGAGACAGGAGCACTAGATAGATTTAAAAGTAAAATCAACACAATTTGGATTTTCCACTCATTCGGCGAGAACCAATTCCCTTTTTCCGCAGTTACTACAAGTATTAACACAAAGGAATCCCTATAAAAGATGCATAAAACTAGCGAAAACGTAAATGTCTTAATAACAGACACCTTGTGTGATAGAACAAGTTAACAAAGAATGTAATTCTTTAAAAACAATTAAGTATTTCATAACACAAAGAAAAAAACATATTTTCAAAATAATTCAATGCGCGAACAGCCTCTTTAAATAACCATCGAACATAAAAATATAAATTAATGACAAGTCTGTACGTACTGTAACCATTGAAGTGGCTCATGTATCGCCTCGCCCTCACTATCACGTCTTACGTCATTCGATCGCCCTCCCTCCCCTCTCATTTCTTAGGCTCTACGTGTCATTGTCTCCGCAAAAATTCGCTTGCTCATTCTCCTACACTTAAGGAGTACTGACGCTAGAGTTTACGCGATTAAAATCACAATTGGTACAACGAACACTAGCACTATGAGTTCAACCACATACCGCCGGTAGGCCTGACAAAGAGTGATGTGAGGTTTGTGGCAAAATTAAAACGTCATGGTAAGGATGTATGAGGGAGCTGAAAAAGAAACATCAGATTCCGACGATAAAACTTTGGTAAACTTTATTTTTATATAGGCCAGTCTAGTAACCCTGGACTTCAAGCCCGTCACGATTCGCCCGCTACCCATTAAAATCCACACCGATGCCCCTGTCGGGACTCAAACCCGGGACCTTCGAGTCGTTGGCCTACCGCCCTAGACCGCATGTCTACTCGGCCAGTAGAGATTCCGACGAGTGACAATCAAGTTAAAATGTAAGCGAAAGTCAGTGAAAAAAAATGCGAGCGTGTGGGCAAAATTGGAACCATGAGAACGTGTAACGGCGAAGGACAAGTTGAAACTTAAGTATAAGTGAGTGTGAAGTAGGATGATTTGAGCGGCAGGGCAAATTGAAGACATGAGGATGAAGGCAAAATCCGCATGTTAAGTGTGGGGAAAGTATAACGAAAATAATCAACTACAAGGGTAAGTGATTTTGGAACCCTATATTTTTTGTGCGTCCAACGCCCACACCAATGATGTAGTGGGTGGCTGTGGCATTAAGAACCACTAGCACTTATTCCGCTGTTAATGTCTCAAATGGAAGTAGGACAAAGTCGTAAATCTACGACAGCATGGTGCCCCTCCACTGGCATCAATTTCATCCTTAATAGCTCAAGTGGGACTAGCGCTAATTCAGCAGTTCATTTTCTACCGCTTTCCCTTACGAAACACTAACGTTGGGGTTTGTCACCAAGAAGCATTAACCATTTTGTCGTTAGTGCTCAAGTAGACGAGGGGGAGGGGATCATGAACGTTTTTGTCTTGGTCACCCATTTGATGTACAAGCAACGTACTCTTCCTTCATACTCCAAATCATAGCTTTTAATAATTCAATTGTCTCCTAAATTTGATCGTCTGTCATCTAGCACTTCTTTTCTCTTTAAAATCTCCATCTCGTCGTACTATGATATTTATCAAATCTACATTTAAAAAGAATGTACCTGCAGCTATTTACGAGTCTGATTGAATGGGGTACACTGCCTGCACTGAACTAAGGAGATGCAGATTAGTGAGGTCCATGTATATTTGTCCAACCAGCTGCAGCGATCGATTGAACAAGTGTAAGTATCCTTTGCATGTAGCGTGGAGCAACTTGTAATCTCTTTCTTCCACATACACTGAGAAGCGCGAACAGGAAGACGCATATGCACTGTGCACTTGCGGTGACCGGTCGAACTACATAGGTGCAATGAAAATTTTACACCTACCGTGTGGTTCAGGAGTCCTCACAATAAAAGTAACACTAAAATAATGGACGGGCCTTCGGCAGTACAACATTACCTTCAATGGTCCCCAGATCAAAAAGGAAAAATCAGGACAGAAACATCTAAATAAAGGCACACGGGGGGACGTATACAACAATGCTGGCTCGTATATAGGTGCAGTTAACTGCTTACTCGAAAGCAAAACTGCCCACTAATTTGCAATGATGGGAAAAGTGTAACTACGATCACTATTGTTGGCAGTTCCCTCGTAGAACGAACGAGAGAAACTCTGTACGATGTGAGCACGGTTTGAACTAGAGCAACTCTCTGCTGCCAATTCGTACGTAGTGAGATACTTTCGCCCAGAGACTACAATAATTCGGCACACAACTTACGAAAATCAATGAATTGATTGAATTATTATTAACGTCCGAAACAAGTTGGTGAGATTCAAAGGACGGGATCTACAGTTTTTGGTAAAGTGGGCTCCGACCACTCCGTTAAATGAACTCAGGTGGAATTTGAACCTGTGAGCACGCGCATACAAAGCGAACAAGCTAACATTGCGGCCACCCTGAGGTCGGAAAATCATCCTGTGATCGCTATTATATTTTTTATTGTAAAATTACCTGGCGTTAGTATTTTACTGCCGAACTTGTTTATATAAATTTCAGTGCAAAATTGTTAATGTGCCACCTTGCAACTACACGAATATTTAAAATTACTAGTCGGGGTTCCCATTCAGTTGATCACAACAAATTTCACAAAAATCATAACAATAATCAGGGGATTATCCCCCATGTTTTACTTTAAAAAAAAATATATTCCCTAAAAAATGAGCTCTCCAATAATACAGGGTAAACATACAGGTCCCTGAGCAATGCGTGGGATGTGGAAGTAGCGCTCCACAAATTCTCAACTTATAGCACGACGCGAGATGGGATGGTCAATCCCACGCTCGACTGCATTTACCTCTCAAGGTGTCCGTCCAGGAGTACTAAGGACACTTTGGCACTCAATTTGATACGAGGCTGAGTGTACCTCAGAGCGCCACGAATGGGGGCACTGAAGAAAGTCTCCAGTCAGGGCTCCCACTCATTTGCCAAGATAAAATTCCCTGACTTTTCCAGGTTACTACTCAGAAATTTCCAGGTACCCCATTTTGTATATATATATATCATAATTCCATGGGAAAATAAAGATCATAGTTGAATGAAAATAAAGACACATCAAAATATGTCACTGTATTCTGTTCTTAAATTGCTTCATGGTTGGCACCTTAGCCTCCAAGTAATTTCAAAAACGATCTAACATTAAATGCCTGCTGTAGCTAAATGAACTTCAAACAATAAGATATCAAATTCCCTGACTTTTCCAGGACCTTTTAGTGCTAAGCTGGATTCCCTGGCTATTCCAGGTGAGTGGGGAACCCTGCCAGTTTTCTGGTCGGGATTTGAAGCCGGGTCGGCCGATTGGTAGTCAGAAGCGCTACCGCCTCAACTACGGCGACTCAGTTATAAACTTATAATTTACAGCAGTAAACGGAAATAAAAACACACGTTATTTCAAAGGTTGTGTACCAAACGAAAGAAAAACAACATCGTGTGAACACAAGGGAGTACAAAATATGTACGGAATGTGCGGAAACGGTCTTGTTTCGAGTCGATTGGCATGATTCACTCATGTAGGAAGTCTCCACAAACACACTGCAAGCCATCGTCCACACCAGGTTCAGCATTTCTTGAGGAATTTTATTTATTCATCAACAGCGGCGTGTATAAGGTCCCGAACCGTTGTCGGTGTGTGTTCTCGATTCCTACCAGACACGATATTGTTCTATACAGTTCATATCGGGGAAAGCGCTGGACATTCCATTCTTCGGATTCCATGATCTACCAGATACTGCTTGAGAATGGTGGGCGGGCAATACAGGTTAGCAGAGCCCTTCTCAAATTCATTCCGCACAACTTGTAACGATGAGTCGAAGAATGTCAATTTTGTATACCTTACTAATCAATAAATACTGTATATGGATCAGTAGTGTGCAGCGGTCGACTATGAATTTCTGACCCGAACAGTGCTGAAACTGTGCGCTACTGATGCCGTTGAGTGGCAAAGGCTTCATTCTAACATTCTGCTTCTGCCTTCCCACGTATGAATAGAATTACCGTCAGTGTGCAGACCAATTCAGTGAATAACGTTTGGGCCAATTCATCGCAGTCCAATTTTGAGGATACGTGACGTTTGAGTCCCGCCGTTTGTGCTACCCCGCTTGGGCGTTGGACGTTAGGGCACGAAGTCGTTTGGACGCCGGGCGTTTCGGTGGAAGGTATTTGTATTATAGCTTGTTTAAAGTAAAGCAGTACGTATTCATTTTATGTACGAATAAGTGGCGTAGACTGGCTAATAAGACGTGGTGAAGTTTGGTTTAACATGGGCATAGTGCGGCATTCAAGTTTTGTGATTCTGTTTTAGCAGTGTGTTTAACTATACACAACGTAAACTACTTTTATTTTTGGCACTAAATTTTATTTAAACTTTTACGTTAACATGTTGCACCATTTATTTTAATGTCCGTATGGTCAAAGATTGGTAATTAAACTTTATATTAATTAGTGATAGCGTTTACTTGCAGTCATTTACTGGATTCTACTTGAAGTTGGCACGTAGCGATTTTGTTTGACATGTTCGTACACTTTTTGGTTTTGTGATATTATTTGGATGTGAAATACTTAAGATTTGATTAATAACAAGACTTTTAGTTGTACATATTAAAACCTTACAAATAAATTTGTGTTACTTTTTTATTTTTTTGTTACTTGTTACCTTTTCGGTTTATTACTAATTAATTTGTCACATCAATATGGATTTTATTCTGTCGTAAGTTTAGGATTAGTTACGTATTGACGTTTTACCTTAATGTTTCAATTTTGCTATTATTTTATATTCTTTGGTGATGACACTGATGCAATTTTAGCATTACAATTTTGTAAATGTGCTTTTGTGGAAACAACCGTCGTTTGCTTTGTTTTCCAGTTTTTTATTTCACAGCATGACTAAAACAGTGTTACTCTTATTACAATTAGGCTACTTTATTACAATTATTAAACTTTAAAAAAGTAATTGCTTTTGAATACAAAAAATTTAGTTA
>JAGDQP010028857.1:0-23824 GCA_022664845.1 Lepisma saccharinum
TATTTCATGAAATTAGGATGTATTGAATTTTATGAGGGTCGAGCTATTGAATTTTAAATTTATGAAACTTTTTTTTGTGGGGGATGGGGCTCAAACAATGAAAAGGTAAGTCGAGGAGGAAGAGGATGGTACCGGGCAGCGCCTCTAAGGGTACAATCCCGGTACTTACCTGTTGAAACTGAGGAAAACCCTGGAAAACCTGATAGGATGGCCGGTCTTGGGACTCAAACGGATGTGTTCTCCCCCTTGCTTCTTAAGTCCGCGACGTTACCGCATTACTAGGGCTAGCTTGGGGATGTCGACATGTATGGTATCACTGTAATTTTATTGTTTAGCGAACTATGGACTGGACGAATTTGAACTTAGCCAGATCTAGTCAACGAAATGTTTCAACAAAACTAAAAGTTTGTAAGTAAAACCCTCTGAAATGCCTTACTTCGGCACTTGAAGTTAAACCTGAGGAATGAGTAAGATGTTGACGGTAATAATAATAATAAAGTGTCTCCATCCTTTATTTTCAATTCCTGGGAGGTTTGTTGTGTATGTAGACTGCGTAGCTTCCTGTTGGTAAGTGCTATGTGACTAGTGTTAAAAAAGTTTGTAGCAACATTTTCGTTCTCCTTCATTTCAGGAAAATAAAATATTAAAAAATTTGTAAGTATATATTGATTGCCTGTTATTATTTGTAGATCAGACCTATACTAACCACGGAAAGCAGTTGATTAGGTACACTTTTCCTCTGATCAACTGATATCAGAATTTTACGTTGTACTTTCGGATCAGAAGTGGGGAGACACGTGAGTTACAATCCCACGGCCGAAGAGACTGAGGTATTTCAAGGGCTCCTTCTGTTCTAGGAGGCGACTGCCGGGGTAGTGTGTGAAGAGAAGCCTTAGTTGATATCGTCCCATATCCTTTCCTGTGCCGTATCTCAGCCTATTATTGATATAAAAATGCCGTAAATTATTTTTTTAATGTAATACATAGCTGAACGGTTTGCGTTAGAGCGTTTTCTTATGCGAGTATGATCGAATCGAAATCCCGCCTTGAGTCCATAGAACAAAAAATCGAAGTCCTATTCTTAACTGTCGATAATTCATTTGCTCATGATGTATGTCGTATATAATGTTGCTGTTTGTTTATGTTCTGGTACTTTCTTTCGTTCCAGATGCAGTAAGACGAAACAATTTTACTTCTTCTGCAACCAATTTTGAGATCAACGAAGTTATACAGCATTGGTTCCGTTTCGTTAAAGACCGAGATGGTGGGAGAGATCGAAGAAGAAGCCTCCAGACAGAGAGAAGTGGAGAAATCACGGAAGAGGTGCTATAATGGAACCTCTGACAGGAGCAAAAGAAGAAGAAGAAAAGAACTCTGCGCTGTAATTAGAAATGAGCTGAGTGATGTACGTGTGCAAAATGAGCTGAGTGATGTATGTGTTGTGCAAAGTGAGCATGCCTCTGTGTGTTATTCGAATGCCAGAAACTCATGTTCAACTGTAGTTGATTTACCAGTCACGTTAGAAGGTGATAAATTATGTGGTGATCTACATGGCAATAGTTCCGAACAACATCCATATGGGAGTTCTACTGATGATTTGCATTTTAGTGATTCGTCTTTTGTAGGAAATTGTTCATCGGAAAGCACAGGTATCAGTAATAGTCACTTTCAAGAAACTTGTTTTGCCAGTGGACATTATCCTGTAAATTTAGAAAAGCAACTTGTTTCTTGGGTTAAAAAACATAATATACCAAATATTGCAACAACTGATCTTCTTCATATTCTAAGGAAATACTTTATGCATCTGCCATTGGATGCACGTACTTTCTTACACACTCCAGTATCTGTAGAAATTGAACAATGCTGCAACGGTTTATTTGCTTATTTCGGAATAGAAAGAAATATTGTTCGCAAATGTTCCTCTGGTTTGACTCGTGAAAGATACCCGATTCTGAACACACTTATCACACCAGATTCTGAAAACTATCTAACACTTACAATAAATATTGACGGATTGCCAATATCGTCAAGCTCGAAGCAATCATTTTGGCCTATTTTGGGTAGAGTGGATCAGGCAATAGATAACTCACCTTTCATTATTGCATTGTATTGTGGCGCAGAAAAACCATTAGATTCAAACGATTTCCTAAAATTATTTGTTGAAGAATGTTGTAAATTAGAAGAGACAGGAATTGAATTTGGGGGTAAACGTTACAGTTTTCGTGTAAGTTGCATCATTGCGGATGCTCCAGCGAGGGCGTTTGTCAAACGAACAGTCTCTCACAATTCAATATACGGATGCGAAAAGTGTGTTCAAGAAGGCACCTTCTTGGGTAGAACGACGTGGCAGTATGAGAAGCAATTGCTGCTAAGAAATGATGAAGCATTTAAGAATCTTGAGTACGATTGTCATCAGCATTCAAATTCAGTATTGTCCAACGTAACCATTGGCTTAGTTTCGCAGGTTCCGCTTGACTATATGCATCTTATCTGCCTTGGTGTCATGAAAAAACTTATTCGCGTTTGGGTTGAGAAAGGTCCCAAGAAATGTAGACTTAGCTCTTTCAGCGTCGGTGGTATTTCGGAGAGGTTGGTCGAGATCGGAAAATTTTTCACGCCAAAGGAATTCGCTCGTAAACCCCGTTCTTTGAAATTGTTTAAGTTTTGGAAAGCGACTGAACTTAGAAGTTTTATACTGTATTTTGGGCCTGCTGTTTTACATGGCATTCTACCTACACATTTACTACAGCATTTTCAAATTCTTCACGTTGCTATTTACATTTTAGCCAGCGAATCTGGACAAATTGACGTTTGGAGAAAATATGCAGAAGATCTCTTGCACTGCTTTGTTCAACGTATTCCTGACTACTATCATAAGGAGTTGTTGACGTATAACTTCCACAATTTACTTCATATAGGAAATGATGTTGCAAATTTCGGTCCTTTGGATGTCTTTTCGGCCTTTCCTTTTGAAAATTTTATGATGCAAATAAAAAAAATGGTTCATACACCGAATCTTCCATTGCAACAAGTGAGTAAAAGGCTAGCTGAAAGAAATGTAAGTGTCGTGGAACATGTGGCTTCGACGAATAGTACAATTTACTCTGAAAGAGACAGTGGCTCATTGAAGTTCATTCCGAAAAACTGTACTGATTACTGCTATGCAGGGACAAATGTTGCCAATAACTGTTTTATAACCCATGGTGGAGATATCGTAACTATTCAGGCAATACAGAAAGTTGAAAAGAAAAGTGAATCATATAACCTTTTGTGTCATGTTCATGGTAGTAAAACAGATATTTTTCAGTATCCTTTGCAGAGTAGCAAATTACAAATGTTCAGAGTAAAGAAAAAATCGAAAGAGATTGTTATCCCATACGCAATGCTGCGTAAAAAATGTTACCGCTTTCCAGATTTCAATGATAGAAATTCATTTCTGTGTGTGCCGTTTTGTCATATGTAATTTTAGTTCGTATCTTGCGTATAGTTCAATAATTGAAGATCTCAAATCAAAAACTACCCAAGTCCACTTTATATTTTTCACAAATGCTAAGTGTATGGTAAGTTTATCAATACGAAATTTTGTGAAATCATAGTCCTTAATAATAATAATAATAATATATTCGAAGTAGGAAGAAAACTTCCAATATCGAAAGTTTCGTACAGTTTTATGCTCTCCTGCAGACAAATTGTATATGTGACTTGTGGTTTTTGATCTGAGATCCTCAGTTCTTTGAAAATAGTTTATCTAGCATATCGTGGGAGAAGGTTTTCTAATATTATTATGAGGTCATTGTATTGACGTGAATATAAACCAGTCACATTGCTACTTAAGAGGACTACGTACACACTGTGCGTATGTGTGTGTGAGTTCGCATATTTTTAAAGATACTGGACAAATGGCATGCAATATTGAATTTTTGCAAAGCGGACCCAATAATACATATGAATGTGTATAAAATGAACTATCTGAGATTTTGACTGTTTATTTTAGCTGAGAAATTGGAAAGCCCATAATTATGACCATCCATTACGGCTGTTCTAATTTCTCAGCTAAAATAAACATTGTCAAAACCTCAGTTCATTCTATACAGATTCGTATGTATTATTGGGCCCGCTTTCCAAAAATTCAATATTGCTTGTCATTTGTTCAGTATCTTTAAAAATATGCGAACTTATACACATATAAGCACCGTGTATACGGAGGCCACTTAAGAATTGTTTACCACATTCATGATTTCAATGCTTACGTATAGTGTGTATAATTCTTTGAAAGCTAGTATATCCATCATATCTTGAGAGGTTTCATAATATTACATTATTTTGAGGTAATTGTATTGACGTGAATAAACCAGTCAAATTGCTGCATAAGAATTGTTACAACATTCATGATTTCAATGCTTACATATAGTTTGTGTAATTCTTTGAAAACGTATATTTAACATATCGTGGTACAAGGTTTCTATTTGAGGTCATTGCATAAACGTGAATATAAACCAGTGATGTTTCATTGTATTAGTACAGTATTGTAAAATTTGTGAATAAAAGTCAGTGTCCGTTAGAGAAAGGCAATCTTATTTCTCTTCCCTGTAATGTTTACTTGTAAGTTGACATTTAATCTCTCCTAGAAAAGTTTTATGCGTACATTCAGGGTCTTCAGTAGATACAGTTTTATTTACAGTGGCCAAAAATGTATAGACACGTAATAATTTCATATCATTTGTTTTTTTATAGTGAAGTTTTTAAGTGTTTCATGTTTGCTATCGGGTCTATTATTCACTGCAAATTTAACATGTAAATTTACGTTCACCCCAACTGTTTCCCCAAATTGGGCCAACATCATGTTGCCAACCATATTCCAACTGCTCATTTGTTGAGCATCCAACCGGGTTCCAACAAAACAGTGGTACTCAAACTACTATGTGCTGTGGATTTAGAATGCATTGCATTCTCTTCATTATCAATACTGTATTTTGTCTATGAATTTCTTCTCATAAAAGTCCACATTTTTCTACGTTATACGTCTTTGGAAATCAATGAACTGAATAGTCGTTCAGTTGCGTATGAAATGACGTATTGATACTTCATTTCATACGCAACTGAACGACTATTCAGTTCATTGATTTCCAAAGACGTATAACGTAGAAAAATGTGGACTTTTATGAGAAGAAATTCATAGACAAAATACAGTATTGATAATGAAGAGAATGCAATGCATTCTAAATCCACAGCACATAGTAGTTTGAGTACCACTGTTTTGTTGGAACCCGGTTGGATGCTCAACAAATGAGCAGTTGGAATATGGTTGGCAACATGATGTTGGCCCAATTTGGGGAAACAGTTGGGATGTTGTTGGCTACTAGTTGGCACTATGTTGAAAAAGGGTTGGGGTTTGGTTGGCTACTAATTGGCCCAATGCTTGGAAATGGTTGGGGTTTGGTTGGTAATAAGTAGGCTCAATATTGGGAAATGGTTGGGGTTTGGTTGGTAATAAGTAGGCTCAATGTTGGGAAATTGTTGGGGTTTGGTTGGTAATAAGTAGGCTCAATGTTGGGAAATTGTTGGGGTTTGGTTGGTAATAAGTAGGCTCAATGTTGGGAAATGGTTGGGGTTTGGTTGGTAATAAGTAGGTTCTATGTTGGCAAACAGTTGAGATTATGTTGGCCCAATGTAAGAAAGGAGCTTAGTTTTGGTTGGAAATAAGTTGGCCCAACGTTGGGAATACGTTGGGTGGCTAAACCACGGTTCCCCAACAGTGCTGCCCAACCAGCAGCCAACGTTGCCCCCAACAAATTGGGCCAACGTTGGGAAAACGTGGGTTGGCAAAAGGTTGGGCGAGCGGCCAAACACACGGTTCCCCAACCATGCTGCCCAACATTGGCCCAACCGGATGACCAACCATTTGCCATCGTTGGCCCAACCTAGATTGCTACTAGGGAGCATCCTTATTTCTACATTTAAGCTATGTTCAAGGTTATGTGTTCTACAGGAAGTGACAATTCCTGTTTGCCAGAAACCTCCACGATACAGAAATGGTATGAATAAAAGTGAAGGACACTCGGCATATCAGCACCAGAAGGAAGTGTATCAAGAAATGTTTTGAATCGAGGAGAGGGCTAACAGATTTCACATTCCGGATTTAACTCTCGTTCAGCTGACAGTCCTTCAGATTTGTCAATCAGTTCGTTATAGTCTTGCGGCGAGGACATGACTTCATAACTGATATTTTCTCAGAATCTCGCCTAAGATCTTAGGGGTCCTGTGTTGGATCCCAGCAATACTGATTTCATAGGCTGGGCAACAGCATTAGATTGTTGGTAATTAGAATGAAACGTATTGTATTATGTCAGCGTTATGATCTATTATCCTGAATTAGGTTTTCAAACTTTCTTTATCAAGTAAATCTTATATTTTGTATTTATCGAGTATTCTTAAATTTGAACTACAATTACCTAAACTTCATGTCTTCTTTAATTGAGGACCTGTAAAGTCAAAATGGTGGAGATGTTCTTTCGCCTCCGTTCCTCTCTAGTCTTATGTAAGAACTCCACTTAAAGTCAAATAGTGAAAATATCTTCCCCTCTCTTTAGTTGTTTGCATAAGCTTCACGTTCCTTTTGGATCCCTCTAGTCTTTAGTAGGTTCTGTTGATTTGCTTGAAAGTTTTATCTCTCTTTTTGTCCCTCTTTGTTAGGCATTTTCTTTTCTTTTTAAGCTTATAAAAAGATTGCGCGGTGAGACTAAGTCTTCGATTCGTTCTCCGATACTCACAAGATCAAAAGCTGCTGCTTTCCGCATGTGCTCGATGTTTTGGTTTCTTCAAATTCACATAGTTTTCACAAAATTCCGAACAACGATTCCTAACCCTCCCATTGAGTCATCTCTGGTGGAACAGTTAGCCAAATTTAGGCCCATTCCCAAATTTTGTGCCAAAGATCTCTCCGCTATTGATAACTTCTTAATAGTTTTTGAAAACCTACCAGACCAGTACAACTGGTCACCAGAATAACGTCTTGGTATGTTTTGCTCTTCGATAACTGACAAAGTATTGGATGGATCTTTATTTAATTCATCCGCAGTCAGCAGGTATAGATGCATTGATCTTTGATTATCTCAAGCAAACCTTCCTAGAAGTCTTTCGCGGTGCAAGCAAACTGTATAAAACAGACTAAATATTGGGAAGTAGAAAACAGGTATTTAATGAACCTACGTATATTAGCAAGGCAAAATTAGCGAAAACATATTTTCCTAACGCAAAGAATGAAGAAACAGTTTATCACGTCATAAATGGTTTAAAAACAGATTTGCTTTCTGATGTCGCCGACAAAAGGATTAAGGATATTAAAGAAGTTTTGTCAATTCTTCAGAATAGAGACAAGAGAAAACACTGCGGATAGTTAATACAGAAAGAAGAATTTGAAGAATTGCAATATGTGTTGAACCCTGCATCTCAGGTTGACTAAATATTACCTTCCTTTCCTCCTCACCCTCCACCTTCAGTACCATTTCCTCAAGCTGGAGTGCCGTCAAATCCTTATTGTTCGTCTCAGGCAGCAACAGTTTAACCACATTTCTCAGCGACATGTCCTTCTTCCCTAACTTAACCCTCGTTTTTTGGTCAAGCACAACCCTCTCTATCCAATTCAACAGTAGATCAAACTGAATTAGTTTTGATGTTGCAAAACGAAGTACAAATATTGCGTTCGCAATTGCCAACACAGCCAGTTCAAAAAGTTACTTCACGAAAAACCTCTCAAACAAACAACTTAGAAAGAGCAATATTTATGGTAATTATAATTGCACTTGGCAACAAAACACCTCGAATAATGGCCCAATCAAATGTTTTCCTTCCAGTTGGTTCAATCACATGGTAAAGTTTTATTTAAGCAAAAAATCAGTCTCGTCAGGATACGAACAATCAGAATCAGTCGAGAAACGAAGAAGTTCTCAGATCAATAGAGACCGATGTTCTGAGATAATAGAAATTGAAATTCGGCTTAAGGTCTCAAATAGGTTGTCTTTTATTGATTATTATTTGAGTGGCACACTTATAGATTCATTTGTTGTTGGTTGTAGGTCCGTTTCTATGATTTCTCGTCATTTTGTACCGAAGAATGTTAAGTTGTAAAATATTGCGAACTCAATCAAGGGTGTCGGAAAGTCGTTTTATTTCTAAGCATATTGCCCTACTCTTTTTAGTAATCAAGGTAAAATCTATAACCATCCGTTTTTGTGTCTGCGAAGTGGATAATCCGTACGCAATACTTGGAACGGATTTCTTACTATTTCAATACTCTAAGATAGGTCATGGGGAAAATGTAATGAGTGTCATGTATTTTGCTCGTCCGCCAGATGGTGAGTTTTTTAGCCCTTGTAAAGCTTGTTATGCAGTACCGGAAAGTATCTTCCAAGCAGTTGTTATTGAGGATAAAACTTGGTTTATATCCACTCATTGGATTAAAACAACCTTGGAAATATGTTTGTGTATCAGTCAAACTTGTGAATTTTACGAAAACAATGAAACACTCCTATTTGAGCACAATAATAAAACTACCAGTCAGAGTTGGAATGTTTAAATCAAAATGTGTTAAACAGATGTTTTAAACAGAGGCAATTGTTTTTAAAATTTTGTTTAAAACATTTTGAGCATTTGTTTTAAACGATGTTTTTAAGCCTTGTTTAAAACATGTCAATTTTTTTCTTCTTTGAAAGTATCATATTATTTTTAAGAGTAAAAATGGAGTGCAATTCATCGTATGCACTTTGTCCCGAGTGAAAGCTAGTTTCCAAAATAATCAGTATTATGACGCCGCAAGTCTACAGATGGAGACATAAAATGCGTTGTTTCGATGTATTCTTTATCGGTTGGCTGCTCGAAACGGGAAATATTAGTTCGCTGTTAATAACGTAAAACTAGATGTTAATATTTCAATTCTTTATGATTTATAGTGAAAAACTGTCAGAAAGACACAAATTTCATGGGTATGTATTTGATTCTGTGATTGCATTGCTCTAACCCTTTTTTCATTTTTATGACGAAAGGGATAGTAGTGAGTTATTGTGTAGATTTGATAATCATTTCTTATTCGGTGTTTGGAGTTTATGCCGGGTGGTAGGACTTATTAGGTACTCCTAGTGTTGTACATAGATAAAACCGTTCGTTTTTTCTAACACTTCCGTTAGAAACGTCCCTACGTTTTTTAAAAATCGTTTTCTTTTCAAGGCAACAATTTTTAATACTACTGCCAATGTCTCTTTAAGCAAAAATTACTTTCATATAGGTAATTAAGAAGTAATATAACATAATTAAACCCTAGATTACATTTTTTTAGATATTTCGGGTCGCTTAGTTCTCACTCACTGTTGCCAACTTTTAATATATATATATAAATAATCTTCCATATCGTATCTGTTCCAAACTTTACTTAAACATCATTCAACACAATAGAAGAAAGTTTTCGGTGTCTTCGACCTCAAATAACCCAGTCGTCAGTTATTTCAAAATTTAACTTATAGAAATGCCTTTATGAATACAAATCTACACGTGTGTATTGATTTAAACTAAATTTGACATATATCTTCATTAGGTACTGGGGCAGGCAGTATCAAGCCAGTTTTCATCACGAACACCTACTTCTCGAAGATCTCTTCTAATCCAATGGCAAACGTTTGTTACTGCGGCGATGAACTTGCGAGTTCCATAAGCCATAGAGTTAGTTAGTTAGTTAGGTACTGGGGCAGGCCTTACAGGCACTCAAGGCACCGTTGTTTGTGAGGGTTGCCAGGAACCGTAGGTTGTGAGGTTAAACAATCTAGATTTTATAATTGTTACCGTTGGACGTATCCGCATTGATTTGCAACAAATTTGACATGTGCATTAGGTACTGGGACCGTTCATATGGGTACTTCCAGTGCCGCAGTTGTCAATGTTGCCAACCAAATTCAGAAAATAAAATGTCTAATTGCTTCCATATCGTTGAACGTATTAGAACTAGACTTTGTATTTACGTACTGGGACGCATCATAGAGGTACTTCAGGTCCCATAGTTGATAGTGTTGCTAATCAATTTTAAAAATTAAATATTAACTATTTCCATTCAGTTCTACCTATCTTCACCAAGCTTTGAGTACACATATTCGACACAATCGGAACATACTGTGGTTGCTCCCTGTGCTCAAGCCCCCAAGTGTCAGTTTTGCCACCCCATTTTGAAGTTCGTTTTCTTTTTACTATTACGTGCCGATAGTTATTCCTATACTTTAAAAAAGCGCGTGGGGAGTGGCGGGACGTACCTACTTTATGATATGCTTTGTAATTATAATTCTCAGAGCCCTACTGCAACAGACTCATTAGAAGAAACCTATATGTAGTTGCTTGTTTATAAGAGTATTCATTATGCATTTCTTTTGAAATATACATATAACGTTAAATATTTTTACTGTCTCTATCTGTACACATTTTCATAGTATATGGGGCGAGGCTTCGAGCCCAGAGCATGGTAGAGCAATGCCAACGAGCTTTTATAGTGAAACACAATGTACTAGTAAACGCAAATATATAGTAGCAGGTTATTTCCCGGGATCTTGAGCTAAAAATATATATGATTTTTTGTGGACGGTAATTATGATCAAAAATAGACATCTTCCTTGAATAATACCGTAATTAGAAATCAACCTATTGTATATACGAAATGAGATTTTATTTCGGTAAAAATTCATAGTTTTTCTGTTAACAGTAAAGAGATAAAGTTGTATTTATCTCTATATTCCTATGATTCATACTATTCCTTCAGTTCCCTGGAGGTTTATTAGTATTTTATTACAAGCTACACCAAATAACTTCTGTCCATATGTTCTTAGTTCCCTTATGTTTTTCAGGGTGAAGATATAGGAAGTATAGCAATGTGTCAATGAATGAATAAATAATCTCATCATTTACCTCGCAAGGCTGCAGGAAAGCAAAGCAATAGTAAATTGGGATGAATGTGTGGAAGCCAATTCTGCAGATTACATTGATTATCTGTACCGAAAGGCATTAAATGCTTACTTTGTAAAGAAACGACATTAAAAGAATATGAAAATGAACTAAAAAACTTTCATAACTCACAGAAAATAAGTCTGTTTTTTTGCTGTTCGTTTATAGACTTATTATCAGTGAGTTGCACAGGAAGGAGAAAGGTGGCAGCTAGTGAAAGAGCACTTCGCTCGGGGATTTTGCTTTTCATCGAGTTCTTTGGAATCTCGGTAGGGAGGCGCCACCTTCTTTCTGTCTGGCTTGCATCACGAGCTGTGTGTTTTTCGCTCGCCACTTCATTGATTGGTTTTGTTGTGCAAGTATGCGTTGAAATTTCTTGGATTTCTCGAATGGCATCTACGAGGACTACGTTCGCGTGTGTTTGAAACATTCGTGTTAAACTGAACTATTATTTAATTCTTTTAAAAACCTTTGTGTATGACTTTGCTAGAAGTAATTTAAAATGAAATACATATGAACTTGAGAATAGATATAAATTCTGTGTTGAAGCAAAACCAAATTTCTTTGGGAAGTAGAATAACATGGAAAGGTGATTATTAACTCTAGTTTCATTGGGTTATAATACAGTTTGATAATCTGAGCTTAATGATGTTGCTAACTAATAGAAGGTGAAGTTTCTGTTTAATATTACATTTCGTGCATTCTTGAGCTTATTAAATAAAAACCGTTAATTTCCTTCAAAATGCGGTAACTTCCTGATTGATCTAAATCATTTCTGAGGTCAAATATTCAGTGAGGAAGAGTCAGGACAACTAAAATTTGTAAACGAGTTAACAATATTTTTTTTAATTAGTTAAGATTGATTTGTGGGTAATTTGGCGGGAATAAATAATTGCTAAAATAATTAAAAAGCTGGTGATAACTAAAAATGAGGGTTTAAAAGGAAGAACTAATAATTACTTGAATCACTGAACGTCCTCGCACTATGAATCACTGACGAAAGTACATCCAACACGGACCCCAATAAAGCGCTGTGCGTGATCATTTGAAAATGAAGGTTTGCTCCACATGGGTACCACATTGTCTTACAGCAGAACATATGCAGCAGCATTTGAAGTTTTACACCAGCAGCGTGTGGATGAATATAGAAATTTTTCGGTATCCAGCATACGACCCGGACCTTGCACCGAGCGACTTTTGGCTGTTTTCACCTTTCAAGACCGTTTTACGTGATCGTCATTTCATGACGAACAAAGAAGTGACCAGCGCAAGTTTTCTACAGTTCGCTATCTGAGGACGAATTTTCAAACACATTTACAAAGTTGAAGGAGCGTATGAACGCTTGCTTAGCTGTCAATAATACCTATTTTGAAAAAGATGTACGTCTACTCGATACGGCTGATTCTGAATAAAAAGCTTTTGGTTTGTAATTTTTTGTTTCATTTTAATGATTCTGGTAGGGGTCCATGTACATGCTTGTCTTTGAATTGCTACGGAGTCACGACTTTTTGACCTATTGCGCTGGTTTTAGTCTCAATCGGAAGCTAATGAACCAAATTTTTACCCTAGTACATTTCCTAGCCAATGGAGGTCGCTGTTTTCCTATACAGGAATTAGTCTCATCTTCTCTGCGACAGAAACACCTCAGTCAAGATGGTTGGCCGCTGGGATCGAACCTAGGACCTCTTGAATGCTAAGACAACGCTCTACTAACTATCCAATACAATTTAAGTATCTAAGTTTCAAGCCGGCAGATGATGCGTTAAAATGTCGGATAGGTAAAGGGTACCAAGCCGGCATTTGCCTCCTTTGGCCCTGGTTTGTAATTCAATGAAAATAATAATTCAGATCTCAATATCTGCCATGAATTTATATGAATTTTTTTCAACTGAAAAAACAATTCAATTCTCTCTAATTCAAAATATTTCAATTTATTTGATTAAACAATTCAAGCTAAGAAAGACTAACAAGATCAGCAGACCGAGATATGTGGAAAGAAAAGGGGGAGGCCTTCATCCAGCAGTGGATAGAAAACGGCTGAATATGATGATGATGATGATGATATATGTATGTATGTATGTATATATACTAAATACAAAATTGTAATCAGTAACAAATGAAAACAACATGTGAACAAGATAAATATATACACAAGATGTAAATGAATTTCAAAATCAATCTACAAAACTAACTTTAAAATTTGGTCTTAGATGGAATACAGACCTAATCATAAATTTCAATCAACGAGTATCACTTTAAAAATAAAATTTAGTATTTTCCAAGAAAATTTAAAGTTTTCAAGATGTAATTTCGTTAACTGAATGTTTAGTAAAACTTAAACCCAATTTAAAAGAAAGCATAATTAACATTCTATCATTACCCCTATTGCTTCTAATTTAAGACTAGCCAAAAACACTGGTGAACTGAGTTGGAATCAACTTTCATTATCAGCATTCATCTAAAAAGAACTACCATCGGCAACAAACTAAACAGATCATTCCTGTTGTCTCTTTTCCTCCTCTATTGATTTAAGATAATTCGTAAACCAAATTGGTGTATATTGTTTACTGGTCTATCGTCCTTTTGTTCCATCTCCAATAATTTTGTCCGTCTTCGAGTCATTTGTATTGGTTCTGTTCTTAATGGATCGATCACTCCACTCTCATCATTTTCAGATCTCTTGTCCTAACCTCGTGCTGTTCTCGATGACCCTTGCTCCAACGCCATTGCTTGCTAAGATAAGCAATATAGATTTTGTTGAGTAACAGGTACTGTAACAACTTTTAGAATCTCGATGTTACAAAAACACTTTCAAGCTTAATATAAGCTATCATTCTGCTTTGCCCGGTCATAGTTATATCTTTTTATACAATGATACTTGAATCCCAAAGTAAACATCCAAGACGCCCAGCTTATTTCCTCGGACTTAGTACAGTTCAGAGGAGGGGCTAAGCTTAGATGGTTAGTAAAATTTCCAAGAGTGTTGCACTCTGTTATTTACTGATATATACACAAAACCCAGATGATGAAATAAGAAACATTGGTTATCAATCTAGATGAGGTCTTTTAATAAAAACTTCAATTCCTTCTCCTTGATTTTTTTATTTTCTTTAATTTGCCACAGTGATGCCGTGGCTATTACCCACTGAAAGTGTTACGCCGTTTTATTTTGAATAGGTTTAATAGGAAATGTATAGGTGGTAGTTAGGAGATGATCAAAGGGGTTTTATGTACTATTGTTATTTATTTATTTCATTAAACGTTGAGACATTTCGATTTTACATCGTAATCATATATAAGTAGGATTTATATAAGGACAAATAAATATATCAATCAGATCAATTATGAGAGTGAGAATGTAGTGATACCACAACATTGAAAGTGTTAATTTAGACGAATTTATTTTATCTTCTGTGCCCAGAGCTGTTCGGAGGACTGATGAGATACATAAGGATCCATGTTAGTTCCTAACGGTTTACTGTGCATTAGATGGTAAGATGAAATCAGGCGAGTGTGGTGCTGTGAAAGATATCATTTGCGGTAAATTAATGTGATCGTCGGTAAGCGTGGTGATATACATGCTAAAAAGAAGTGATAGTGGGTTGGTGATTAGGAGTGGGAGTTCATGCGGTCATTCTGTTGAATTGTGTCTAAAAGCAGTGGGTGATTATTTTTATATCGACCAGTGACGTATCTTAGGAGAAGGGTTTATATGTGAAAGCGGATGTTCGGAATGGTTACTCGAGCATCTAGATCAGCAGTAGGGTTTGGTAGTATTATACGCTATAAGCAATGCGTGTCTTTCTAGGATTTTGAGTTTGTTATAGAATGACTGAGGAGGTGATACCCAAGCAGTATGTTCATATGTTAGTACTGGTCTGAGGAATGCTTTGTATGTGTTGATAATGGTTGATGGTGCCACCCTCCAAGTGGTTATTGTGAATCTTTTAATAAGTTTAAACGGTTGTACGCTTTGATGGTGAGTTGTTTTATGTATGGGTTTCATGTCAAGTGATGATCGAAGGTTATGTCTAGATATTTAACAGTGCGACTGGGACGTTGTACCTGTAGTGGCCGTTTTGAAGGGTTGCGTTGCACATGTGATCGCTGTTTAGGCTGCATGAACACTATAGCTTGACTTTTTAATGCGTTTATGGTAAGTTTCCATTTAAAACACCAACGGATGAACGTATCTATTGCTGTTTGCATAGTGTGGTTAATTTGTTGTATTATGCGTGCGTTGGCGAGAAAGGCTGTATCATCCGCATATTGATAAAGTTGTATATTTGTTGGTAGAGTTGGTAAATCTGAGCAATATTGTATATATAACAGTGGAGAGAGTTCTAAACCTTGAGGTACTCCTGTTTGAAGAAAGCCTGGAAATGAACTTGATTGGTTGATGGTAATGTAGACAAGATGTTCGGTAATGAAATTGTAAATGTATAGTATGTAAGCTATGGATAATTGAAAATTTAGAAGTTTCCAGATGAGTCCAAGATCCCATACTTTGTCGAATGCTTTCTCAAGATCGAACAGAACAAGGCATGAGGGATTACAGGTGTTGAAATGGTTTGTGATGTGGTTTGAGAGGCGTAATAATTGATCATGGATACTGTAGACGGGTCGGAATCCTGCTTGGTGGATTGGTATGAGATTTCTCTCTTGTAAATGAATGAGGAGGTGTTTTACAATACTTCGCTTGAGGATTTTACTTAATGTTGGAGTTAGATGGATAGGCTTATAGGATGTTACTGAGCTAGGTGATTTATCAGGTTTCAGGAATATAATCGTCTTAGAAATTTTCCATTCTGCTGGAATGAAGCCGGTGCGTAGGATGAAATTGAAAATAGCCGCAGTCAATTGAAGAAGTCGAAGAGATCCTTCTTTGATATGTCTGTACGTTATACTGTCCACTTCCGGAGCCGTATTCTTCTTCCTGGCGATGGTGGTGGCGATTTCATTGACAGTGATCGGTGTAGTGAAGTAACTGTTCTTATTTATTCAATGTTCTGAATGAGGCTGCAAAGCTAGTGAGTTTATGATGAGTCGGTTCCCTCGATGCGTTCGTTGGATGTGACTATAAGTTGGTCTGAATATCTCCTGTAAATAGTTGGCAAAGGCGTTTGCTTTATCGACATCAGTTTGTAGAGATTGATCATCTTGTAGTAATGGAAAGGTAGTTGTTGCCTTTTTGCATGCGAGTACGTTGAAACGTTTTCAAAATCTGGTGGGAATTGCTGTATCTCGAAATTGGTTGCAAGTTTTTATCCATTTTCTGAGCTTAGAGGCAACTATATAGTTATAACTGTTCGTTGGAGCTGGCGATGAAGTTGTAACGAGGCAGGGTTTCGAGTTCTGATATAGCCCCTGAAAGCCTATCGTGAGCGCTTTACCTGTGTGAGATAGTAATGTGGTAGCTTCGGTTGGAATGATGATATCTGGGTTGTAGGTATGCCTTTTTGACCCTGCCCGAACGGTATCGGTGTTCGTTTTCAGTGGCTGGTATAAATCTTCCTATTTCTTTTTGTTCCTGTACAAATTTGAGTCTACTGTTGATATGGTCATGGTAGTTGTTCCAGTTTGTGAGATCAAATCTTCTGGTTGTTCGGAGGTTTGGTAGTCGGGGAGGTTGGCGATTTAGGATTATCTTGATTGGAACGTGATCGCTTCATACAGTATCCAGAACTTCAATGTGGGTGCGGTTTATCAAGTTGGGGGAGAGGATAATTATATCGGGAGTGGTTTGGAAATTGGTGGCGCCGGTGTTGGTAGGTGCTGTAGAATGCCGTTGGTGCTATTTGTGATAAAGTTAGGAAATTGATCCTTCTGTTTGTCCGATCTGCTGTAGATATTTACTGCTGACATAAAATGTATGTTTTAAAATTATTTGAAAAGTGTTAAAAAAATGCAGTTGAATGTTATGACCTTGACGTATGTATATGGTTACTGAAGTTACATAAATGTTTTTAAAATAAAGTGTCGATATGATGTATTTGGACAGATTATGTTGTGGAATACGATGTATACGATGTGGATGGTGGGTTTGAATCCTACCGCCGCACCGCTGTTTGCCCTTGGTGCCGGAAAGGTGCTTGCGTTATGTATGAACTGCTAGCCAGAGACTTTTCCTCCAATAGTAATGTTTCAAAAAGTGTTTTGTGTTGAGTAAGTGATGCGATCTTTAGAAATAATCATACAATATCTATGATTAATTGAGATGTATGGTTGATTTTATGAGTTGTTTGACATTGGTGGACCAGTAACGAAATGTACGTAGGACCCTTTATATGTTGCATAGAAAGTAACGTGGAATATTTGTTTGTCTGCATTTTGTATTTGTTGAAAAATATGATTGCGTTGTGCTGGCTGAACATTTTGCTGAGTAAGAGTAACGAACGATAAGACTTGTTCAATGGTAATGGTTTTAGTGGGGATTGGATTTTTGTCTTGAACAATATTGGCGTAAGATGGTTGTTCGTGAATTCTAAGTGGTATTACTAAGTCAGATTCGCTAGTTCTAATTGAGGTCGAGCTTTGCATTTGTAGCTGTAGATAGGATGGGGCTGTTGGCAGATTGAACATTTAGGTGAATGCTGCATGTTCGTGCATTGCTTAGTGGGATTAGGATCGGTGTAGTAACCACATTTATGTTGATTCAGACGGTTGTTGGTTGTGTGTGAACTGTAAGTTTGACATTTTCACATCGTATTGGAATAGGTACTTGTGTGCGAGATGGCCCAATGTTGTGTCTTTCCTGTAAATATATGCGCGAAGAGTGAGTAGGCCATTTACGGTTTCCTGAGATTGTGTTAGTATACGGACTGGAAATGTAGGACCGGATTGACTTTTCATACGCATGACCTTGTGAATTCATATTCCTCTTGCTTGAGTTCTTTGCCTATTTCCTCATCAGTCCATGTTGGTTTTACTCGATAGATGAGACCTGATAATAGTGGTGGTGGTTGTTTGATTCGCTGACTGTTTTGGTTAATCATAGTTGCAGATTTGCCAAAGATTTCCAGGCTATCTTTGTTTCTGATTAGTGTTGCTAAGTTTGCATCCGGTGATTTATTTATCATGCCGTTCCTAGGAGGGATGCTTTGATTTTGCTTTCTCGCGGTACATATTTACAGAATTGCAGCAAAACGTGTTTTGGATTTTCAAATTTGCTATCGTAATTGCTGAGTAGGAATGAGTAAGCTGAGACTTTGGTAAGTCCTGATTGGTTTTCCGTGATCATGAGTTCTGAAACGCTTTCACTGTTACTGCCGTTTTGAACATGCTGTTTTTTGGTTGGTGGTGAGTTTTGTTGAGCATTATCGGTAGTACGAACAGGTGTACGCGAGCCAGAGCAATGGTTAGTTACGTTTTCCTTTCGTGCATGCCTTGACCGTTCAACTGTTTAGCATGGACCAGGTTTCAGAACCATTTGCGGGAATCCTGGATGTTTTCTGTCCGCCATATTTCCTATCAGTCCTGGGGCCGAAGCTCGTGAAATGAAAATTAATAAAAGAACGAAAAAGGGAATTAAAATGGATGATGAGATGATCAGTCTTTGTGGAATGAATGCTGCTTCAAACTAACTTTCACCTTTCAACAGTGAAAAGTACCGTCGATCCTATTGAGATCGTATGCGTGCTGATATCGATTGTGCGTGATCAACACAACGTCCTCGAAAGCACGTTAACGAATCCCAGCTAGGCTAGGTTAAGTTATGATTCCCTGATGCAAAATTGATCTTTTACATCTGTAAATAGTTTATACTTCATAGTTACATAACATCTAACATCAAATCGTTAATCAGAAAATGTTTACATCGTATTTTGTGTTTCAGATAGCATTATTAAAATAATATTAAAACTTCGCTGAACACTCTCACATTGAAATATAAAAATATGTAAAATGATGGAACAGTTAAACTTCCGGTTGGAAAAGAACGCTAGAATCTATTCTGCTATAAGTTGACATCAGTCTCAAGTTTTATCTCATAGGACTTGATCCAATGATCACGCTTTGTCGTAGTTAGCGTGATCTAATGCCCTGTGAACTAATGTTCCCTGCAGCAACGTGCAAGATATATTAATTATTTGAGTTATATTTCATTAAGTCCTGCATTATATAACATGCACCCATTACAAGTTAGAAGTAAGTAATGTACCAATAGAGGTATAAAATAACTCATACAAATTGATGTCACCCTCTTCGAGTTTGAATTTAGTTACATGACACACATATATATGTCTCAAGTACATCTCTAATTAATGAATTGTCTATAAATTGAAAGAATATCTGTTATTTTTGCTAACTGCGCGCATTGGGTAAAAATAACTATAAGCACTTATTACATGACAAAGATGTATTGTATTTAGTTAACTTATGAATGACGTAAGATGTGTGTATACATTAGGGTGGGCAGATTTTCTTGTCAGATAATGAGGATCTAGTTGTCGTCAAAAGTTGTGCATTGGTATCAAATAAAGCCATGCCAAATATGGCCGTCCTAAAACAAAATTTAACCGGGCTCCAAAAGGGCCCAATTGTTTTTTGAAAATAAGAAATTAAAATATGATACCAGTTTCCACATTTTGGGGTTGTAATAGTTATGGAAAGTTGTGCATTGGGTACGAAATAAAGCCATGTCAGATATGGCCGGTTTTGACCGTCAAACCTTTTTTGGCCGTTTTCAAACTAAATTTTTCCCGGGCTCCGGTACCCGACTAAATATTCTTAAATTCGGCTGTGTTTAGGCGAACAAACATATAATATTCTACAAATTTTGCACACTATTCAAACTCAAATTTCTCAAACAAAATTTTTTTGATCCTTTTCGGTCCACCTAAAATAAATTAGACAGTTGAGAAATTTGAGATTACTATGTTGGATTTTCTGAATGCCTGGAAATATGCATTAGTTTGAGTGATATCTCAAACTCGCGGGACATCATTGTGCTTTTCTATCGAGATAAAATGAGTAGCGTTTCAGCAATTTTTTTAAACGTACATGCGAAAAAATAACTGCGAAATTTACAATTAATGTTCAGAACTCTGATTAATGTCTAATAAGAGAGAAAATGTACTATATTTCAAGAAAGTAAATCCCACTTGTTGGAAGCGCTGGAATAGAATTTTCCAACTATGAAAAATTTTCCAATGCACATGTACACCTGTAGTGCACATGGAAACTTTCAACTACTTGTACTCAGATTCTTTGATAGATGTGTTTTGTTTGTATATTCCAGAATACTTCTCATACATAGCAGACATAGTAATAAAAGATAAAATAGAGAAAAGACAATCCTATTCGATAATAATAAAACAGAAACATACTCAGTACGTAAAAATTAATGGGTAAGTGAAATGAGAAAAACGTTTTCACTACATTAACCACGGTGTAGTGGTTAGCGAGTTAGCCTTCTACGCAGACGGTTATGAGTTCGATTCCCCGCATTCCTATTTACTTTCTTTTTTAAGCGAATAATACTTAACACATTTAGAAATTCACCTTTGTTTTTCACCAATAACTAACCATTTTATTTGTAATTGCAATGAAATATATTTTTAGTTTGTAAATAAACAGCTTTAACCTCGATAATGTATTTCATAATGTTTCGAAGTCTTTAGGAAAATTCAAATTGGTCTTAGTTACTTCTATATTACGGTCAATCATGTATTATTTTTTATTCATGAAACATCAATTTAAGGCAACAGAAAAAACTACTATAATACACAATAACCCAGTCTAACCCGTAAGTTTAATAAAATGCAAACGCATTTTACAACGAGGAGAAGAAGCACACAACTCGTTCTTTCCCTCGCGTCTCCCAAATCAATTTTGTCAATTTCTTACTAGGTGGTTCTGTCTTTAGCATAGATTTGCACTCGTCCAAACCACAAAAGCAATCTATGTTCAAATTTCTTTAATGGAGAGTAGCTTCGAATTATCATTTTTGTATTTCGTTTCTGTGTCATTCATTTTCACTTTATAATGTTGGATGGTTTTGCATTTTCATTTCATTTTGTGTATTTTATTTTCGTTTCCTGTTGCTGGAGGTAAAAGTCAGCATTTTGCTTGCCTGCGAATTGGCAGTATATGAAACAGGAAGCTCTCACGTGAGCAACATGTTTCGCAAGTTTTCAACAAATCTTGCGTATTAAGCCCGTGAATCAGTTGCGGGACTCACCTGTAAAGAACAGCAGGCGGACATTTCTAAGGTGTCTCATTTCAGTTTTCACAGAAATTGTCATGACTTCACACTTAGCTAATGCGAAGGACCATGGATCGAACCTTATTGTGGTTTTGCTTTTTTTCTTTGCAAAAATTAACTTTTTCTTATATATATATGAAATTCGTAACGCGTTAAAAGTTGAAAGTTGTAAATGTCATAACATGTAGGCCAAACGTCACAGGTGCGTTCGGACAACAAAAGATGAAAGAACGTTTCAATAAACATAGGTCACACGCCGCCTCGTTTTCGAGATACAGGGTTGCCAACTTGGAATCCAAAATCGCCTCCTGACCAGTGGAATTGAAGACAAAGATGTGGACAAACGTCGGGAGGTTATTCCTGACACCAAAACAAGCAATAAAGTCCTTTTGAGGTTGTCGAATTCCGGTGGCTGTAAGAGATACAGGGTTGCCAACGTGGAATCCACAATCGACGTCTGACGATTGGAATTGACGAGAAAGACGTGGAATCCTTCGGTAGGTGATCTATGAGATCATGTTTTCGAATTCCTGTGCGTGCAAGAAATACAGGGTTGCCAACTGTGAGGCATCAAATGACAAATTACGCTGGTAACCTAATACTTATAGGAGGGCGACACATGACCAAACACACATCAGCACTGTCGCACAAGCAATGTTGCCACTCCAACACAAACTCATAGTTTGTTAGCTGGAACAGATACCTTTTATGGCATGAAAAGCTGTGGTATATGTAGTAAATGAAATTAAACGATAGTTGATTTGTCAGTGTTACCAACTACGGTAGCTATGAAGCTCAAACGTGGAGAAAGTACGGTGTCCGTATCGAGAAACGAATAAATGTAGTACAACACCAGTATTGTAGAATGAAAGGCCGCAATATTGTCGGGAGTAAACAACAGAATACACTGCATGCAGTGCGTAACGTTTGTGACAGAGGAGCCACCCAAAACGGTACAGTTGTGAATAGAGAAGAAAGAAAATGTCCAATATTATTTAATGTGGAAAACGTCACGTACATTGTTCCTATACCTTAACAATCCGGATGGTGTTTGTGTGGAATCGACATCTCGAACGTTTCCCGAGAAATACGAAAATACCACTTTTCGGGTTGCAACACTGAATAATAATTTTCCATACCCTCCAAACCATAGGAACAATGCTTGAATATGCTTTCTGCACCATGGATGTGTCATTCTTATACATACGTATGCCACTAAACCCGACATTGAAAATCGTGAAACTCTAAAACCCGTAAGCATCGCATGTCAATGTGGGATTCGCGTCCACGCACCTATCCACTCCCCGAGGTAACGCATTGTCACCGTTCATACTTAGACACAACACTATGTAGTCATGGTACTTTATGTCATATGTGTACCTGGTGTCACTGAGGGAAATATACTTAAATGCACTGTGTGGTTGAGGAAACGCCTGAACTCTACCGTGTGCATGGGGAAAGATACCTAAAGTTCGTGATTGGGATTTTGAAAGTAAGGCAAAACATGGATACCTTCATCGGGAAGGTCTTCGGTTTCGAACCTGCTCAGCCTCAGATACGTGCAATACAAAATAGGTGACTAGTAGTTTAATAGCAATAACTTGTGTTAACGCAATGTTGCAATAACATTTGTTCGTTTGTCGATACTTACATCGTACTTTCTCCATGTTCGAGCTTCATAGCTACCGTAGTTGGCACACTGACAAATCAATTTTCGCTTAATTTCATTCACTACACATAAAACCGCTTTTCATGCCACAGAAGGTATCTATTCTAGTTAACAAACTATGAGTTTGTGTTGGAGTGGCAACATTGCTTCTGAGACACTGCTGATGTATGTTTGGTCACGTACCCCCTTCCCGTAAGAATCAGGTTACCAGAGTACATTTGTCATTTGCTGCCTTTTTCATAAATTATTTTGGAGTTACACTCGATAATGTCTCACACAGTTGGCAACCCTGTATTTCTTGCACGCACAGGAATTCGAACACAATGCAAGAGGACTTTCTTGCTTGTTATGATCTCAGAGATAACCTAAAGAAGGATTCCACGTCTTTCTCGTCAATTCCAATATTCAGACGTCGATTGTGGTTTCCACGTTGGCAACCCTGTATCTCTTACAGCCACCAGAATTCGACAACCTCAAGAGGACTTTACTGCTTGTTTTGTTGTCAGGAATAACCTCCCGACGTTTGTCCACATCTTTGTCTTCAATTCCACTGGTCAGGAGGCGATTTTGGATTCCAAGTTGGCAACCGTGTAACTCGAAAACGAGGCGGCGTAGGACCCATGTTTATTGGAACGTTCTTTCATCTTTTGTTGTCCGAAACGCACTGTGACGTTTAGCCCACATGTTATGACATTTACAACTTTCAACTTCTAACGCGTTACGAATTTCATCACCAGTACTCCTACCCGAACCTGAACCCGATTACGGTAGTGATTGCAACCGAGATGTGTAGTATTCTTGTTCCTTCCCTCGGCATACTTCTTCCTTGCTTTTCGTTTCATTACTACATGACATAATGCGCCTATGACTGTCACAGTACGACTGGCAACGTTGCATTTTTCGTTCCCATTGGGAGCTCCACCAGTGTGGAGCCCAAACGGCTGGTCCGATTTGGAAAATTCAACTACTTCAGATTG
>JAGDQP010028858.1:0-23824 GCA_022664845.1 Lepisma saccharinum
AAAAATGAAAGAAAACGCAATAATAACCTTCAAATGAATGTTATTTGCAATATATATATATATATATATATATATATATATATATATATATATATATATATTGATTAAACACATACAGAATTAGATATTTCAGTTTCCGCAAATCACTGAAATTCGCGAAGATGTTGCACGCATATTTACGGATCACAGACATTAAAGCATAGGGTGGAAGCGTCCTCAGTCCCCAACTACGTTTTAAGTACCAAATGAACATTTAACACGCATTATTTGATTTTAATTTTAAAATGGTCTGGTAGTGTGCGTAACTATAATAATATATATCTTAACTGACCAGCCTTCGCTCGCTCACCCTGTTGGCATTAATGTGTAAAAATATTAATCTTTGTTTTTCTCGCAAACAAGTGGCAAGCAAGGTACACGAAAATGCGAAGAAAGTGAAAGAAAGCATAAGTTAATAATAAGAACGTTTAGAAATATTACGTAGAATAAAAAAATTATAACCCCACCGGCATCGAACCCGGGCCAACCAGAAGGTAAGTCGACACTCTATCTACTAAACCCCACTATTAACTTGTTATCAGCACTTTGGAAATACTGTATTGGAAATACAATACATAACGTTACTAGATGTCACTACCCGGAAAACATATTGTGTACCGCAAACATGCATCCTGCACGGAGCTAAATAACACAACTGCCACGAAAAAGTGAAAAATTATAATGTTCGTATCAAGTCAACGTTTATAACTAACTAGTTGCCTCACACGTGACGTAATTGGATTTTCCAAAGATATTAGATTATAAGATATAAAAAAAAGTTGAATCGAAACGTAACAATGACAGTCTGCCATCTTGGTGCGCACAGCCAGAATTTAGGAGAATGGTCTTCATACATCATTTGACATAAATTTGGTTTAACATAACATTAATTAAGAACTCCCAAAAAAGAGTAACACCTCGGTTTTACAAACTGATCACTTTCATTTCAAGTCTTTGTCACTCTTTTAAATTCTGACTGTGGGTACCAAGACGTTCCGATTCAGTTTTCTTTTTAATTACGGCCTATTAATTAACTCTAACAAACTTGGAAACTTTAATAGCGTCATGTGTGAGGTAACTTGTTCATTCTATAAACGCTAATTTCAAGCTACCAGGATGTTCGGATAATTAATAAAAAGAAACAGATGACTCTGTAGATAAACCTGATTACGATTTTAAACAGAGTGATCACTTTGATAAGTGCCGTGTAGCTGAGAGTGACGAAATGTTTGAGAGACTTCAGATTTCGACATTGCGCAGAGGCTTCAATTCAAGATAATCGATCATTTATGTGAGATCGTTGGTGTGCCAGGAGCTCAAACTAGCCGGATGAGAATTTCTGTTGGAGACAGGAAACAACGATACCTTTCCTGTTCTTGTATCAGTGTCGGAAGAACAAAGTTGCTGTTCTCCTCCTATCAACGGTCAATTTGCGACTTTCATCATGCTTTGTCATGTGATGATAGCAGTCTCTGAATCTAGGTCATTTTTGAACCTGCGAAAAATTTTCTAAGCTTATTTAGGCAACATTTGGTTTATATTTTGTCCTTAAACCGAAAGTATCATGTGATCATTTTCTATTTGTTCACTGCATTAGCTATTGCACAAAAAATAGTTTTCAAAACTTGCATTAATTCTTATGCATTTTGCTATACAGGGTGTCTCCGAAAGAATGGTGCAAACTTTGGAAGCTAATTATTTATTTACATCAAAACAAGAAAAAGCTTCTTTGTAGAAATTTTCAAAATTATGAACTGTTTCTGAGATACAGATATTCAAAGCCTGGGAAGCCTCGTCACAAATGACGTCATAGCTCGACTCAAGAACGTAAGCGGTGTCGGCTTAGCAAATCATATCCAATGTAGTACTTGATATATATATATTTAAGCAGTTTTTGTGATTAAGGGAATGCCGCATAGACAGGTTTAATAAGAATTTCAATGTCAAGGAATTAAATGGTTTAAAAGGACAAGCATGGATATCCCCTCTAAGATGAATTCGTTAATTATAAACAAAATGTAAATAGATGTATTGACTACTACTTTGAGTGTGGTTTGCTAAGCCGACACCGCTTGCGCAATTACTTGTCGAGATATGATGTCATTTGTGCCGATGCCGCCGTAAATTTCAGCGTCTGTATCTCAGAAACTAATCAGATTTTGGAACGTCTTCAAAGAAACTTTTTTTTTTTTTAATGTAAATAATTACTTCCCAAAGTTTACACCATTATTTCAAAACCACCCTTTATGAAAAAATAGCAATTTTTACTGCTATTCACAAGATAGGGTGTAGGATTGTTTTTGTTGTTCTCAAAGTATTTTTTTTTTTTTTACAATACATATTCACTTCGTTTTGATATAATTTTCATATTGCTTTCTTACTTACTCTATGGCTTACGGAACTCGCAAGTTCATCGCAGTAGTAACAAATGTTCGCCATCGGGATCTATCCTAGGCAAGAACAAACCACTTTTCATCACAAATACCTACTTCTCGAAGATCCCTTCTAATGTTGTCTTCCCAACGTCGTCTCGGTTTTCCCAACGGTCTCTTTCCCTCCGGCTTTCTGATCAAGATGGAATATAATCTTCGTTTTTCTCCTGTCCGAGCTACATGGCCTGCCCACTTTAGTCGTCGTGATTTTATTATTCTTACAACATCGGGTAAGTCATACAGTCCGTGATGTTAGGTTCTTTATTATGCAGTCTCCTCTATTCTCCAGTCATCCCGTTTCGGCCTGCATATCTTTCTCAAATCTTATTTTCAAACACTCGTAATTTATGTTTATCTGTTATGGTCGTACTCCAACTTTCGCAACCGTAAAGTATTACCGGCAGAATAATCGCTCTGTATATTTTCAACTAGCTGATATAACCGCCCGTTGGTGCGGGATGAATAAAATGTTGCATTTTCACTTATTACGTTTAAAAATGTTCACTGAAATTTATTTCACTTTCTATCACTTTCACTTTTCGTTGGTCCGATCTAATGGATTTCCAAAAGTGTGACGCATGCGTCTCTCCATCGCCCCTTCTGAGCTGGAACGTATCCCCACCACAACAGGATAATGCAACATTCGAGAGTGTTCCAGAAGATACTGGACTTCCGTTTCCGGTTTCTAGATCATTCCGGAACCGGAAGTCCCCTCGATGGTCCAGAACCTTCTGGGACATTCTAGAACATTCTGGAAGATTCTGTAACATTCTGGAACATTCTCGAACGTTGTGGAAGTTCCTATACTATTCTGGAACATTCTCCAATATGCTCGAACATTCTAGTTATGTCTGGAACATTCTAGTACATTCTGGGATCATTCTGGATCCTTCTAGAACATTCAGGAACATTATGGCCAGTCTCAGCCACTTCGGCACTCGAGTCCCAGCAGCTTCACCGACTTTCCAAAAGAAGTCCATTGGTTCGATGTCCTCTTTTGACACCCATATCTCCGAACCCAACCCCTGAAGTTCCAAACCGACACCTTCTTCATATATAGCGGATGGAGGACTACCATACCATATAACTCCCATGGAGTTGCGGGGTGGATTGCGGAGTTATAGCGGCACGCACGGACAAACTACGCTTACATTTATTATATATATTGTTTTCAACTTCCTTGATATTAATCGCGAGGTTAGGAGTTTCTGGGCTGAATAGAAACATGCGTTGGCCGATACTAGCCAACTTTTTAAAGTATCCCATAAAGATCTGTTATTCTTTATGGTAAAGAAAGTTTTCTATACTCTTTACGAAAGAAAATTATAATAAAAAGTAATTAAATCATTTGAAAGTGGTAAGATAATGCTTAAATTCAGTGAAACATATTCCAAAAAAAGAAAATCAACTTATTGTCAAGAAGATTTCCAAAAACTAGGTAAAAAGGAAACGTTGTGGAGTTCCATGAGTCCCCGGTGTAACCACCGTGTCCCACAAAAGTAACTGTGACTACAGAGGGTTAAATACCGCCTTGTGACACACACATTACTAATGACAGTTGTATTGAGTTTTTTGAATCTAGAAGTCCCAATCATAAATATTGTCAGAGAATCGAAACTATAGGTCTTGTATGAGGTGTGTAAGCCTCCCGGTTGGCACAGAGATTACCATACCAGATTTCAGTGCGCATTATCAAGGGTAAAGTCCCGCGGAGGTCAATTGAACGAAGTGGTTTTAAGTTTACCAAAGATGGTACTATCTGCCCTTGAGAGCTCGCCACGGCGGAATTAAAATAGGATACGTCCAAGCTGCCAAATTTTGAAGCTAAAAATGGCTGCCCGTCAATTTTCCAGAGCGGCCATCCGCCGTCTTGCATTTAGAAGAAAACCACTAAATTCCTACTGTTTTATGTACACCATACACATCATATTTAGATGAAATTCTAAATCTTATGTCCTTATACTTACATTTGTTTATTAGGGAACGTTCAAATTAACTCTAGGTGTGCTTGAATGGAAAAATCTAGCAGAATAAACACTTCCCAATGTAAAACATTGACATCTGTAGCCGTTAACTGCCTAAGACCCCTGGTTATCAATATTAAAAGGTTCTCGATAAAACTAATAATACAGGATCTTTTTATATATTTTCTCTAAATGACAATGAAACCAGTAATTAGTGATGAAAAGACAAGGAAGTAATATAAAACACGTACTAAGAAATCCAAAGCCATCGAACACCAAACCAACGTAGCTAAGTTCGTAGAGTGTTGGAAGGTTCTGCGAACCATGCCAGCGACAGCCCATTCTAACTTAAAAGTAACACTATTTCAGTGGAGACTCAGATCTAGAAGAGGTATACATATTTAAAATCAGCATAAGAAACTGAGTTTTTGTGTAAAATATTAGGTGCCACTGCCCAGTGGTTGAAGAGAAATTGACAATAGTCAGATTTTTCTCTGTGCAGAGTGATATAAAAGTGTTGAAATACCATTATATTTTTTAATTGCTGAAAGAAATGGAAAGTAAATACATAGTAATGGTTGCTGGGTGGGAGGCGCTTCCTTGTGGAGGGTATATTCTTCATGGCCGCCATCTTGAATATCGATTGATTTTCTTAAATGGGAAAGAGGTCGTGTAATATGCCATTCTGGGCTAGAATTTTACGAGAAATACGTTTCTGAAGCCAGTTTTGCTGTAAATGTAATAATCTGATAGATATTAGTTTGTGGCGATAGCTTGGGATAATAATACAATAGCCTGGAAACACCTATTTTGCCTTGAAATAACGACAGAAATGAAACCCAAATGCGTACAAATCCGTATCAATAGGACACTATACTCAGCAGCAATTTGTATCCATTTTGTTTCATTTCCGTCGTTATTTCGAGAAGAAATGGGTGTTTCTAGGTTATTTTATTGTCACCCCCATGCTAGCGTCACATACTCTTATCTCTCATAATATTGCATTTAGGGAAAAACTGACTTCAGAAACGTATTTCTCGTAAAATTCCAGCCCAGAATGATATATTTCAAGACCCTCTTCCCATTTAAGACAATCAATCAAGACTCAATATGGCGGACTTCAAGATGGAAGCCATGAAGAATATACCCTCCACAAGGAAGCGCATTCCACCCAGTAACCATTACTATGTATTTGCTTTCCATTTCGTTCAGCAATTTAAAAGTATAATGGTATTTCAACCTTTATATCACTCTCCACAGAGAAAAATCTGACTAATGGACGGGAAGGACATAGCGCTGTTACCGCCCTTAAAATTCATTTTATCTTTATCTTGGATCAACCATTTCTCTTCAAACACTGGCCAATGACACCTAATATTTTACACACAAACTCAGTTTTATACTGATTTTAAATATGTATATCTCTTCTAGATCTGAGTGTCCACTTTAAATAGTGCTACTTGTTAGTTGTTGTTTTTTTTTCACGCTATTCAAAGGGCGTGATTGTACTTTTCTCTACCCTTTCCTGGCCTCAGTGAAAATTGTCTAAAGGCCACAAATAACTGAAAATTCAAAAACCCGTTAAAATGTAATGTGAGATTTTATCCATATTATTACACACAAAAATAAACTGATAGGTCCATACTAGGGATGGTCAGATTCGGATAAGAGTTTCGGATATCCGCCACTCGGATCCGAAATCTGGATCTTTGGTCAACTTTATTTTATAGGGGGCAGCCTAGTTACTTTTGACTTCGGCCCGTCACGATTTGACCCTTTACACCAAGTTAAATTCCACAAACATCCATGCCCCTACCGGGATTAGAATCCCGGATATTCGTGTCGTTGGCCTAACGCCTTAGAACGCATTGCTACTCGGTCGGCTTCGGATATTCGGTTCAATGGGTTTGTGTGATTTCAGTCGCAGTTCAAAAACTTCGTTATTATGATACTGAGCCGCCGTAGCTCAGTGATAGAGTGTTGGCGTAGCAATCGTGGGGGCGTGAGTTCGATCCCAGCGGATGACCATCCTGTTTTCCCTCAGTCACAACAGGCAAATACCGGGATGGCACCTTCAACATAGAATCTGGCCGACACCTTCCAGAATCCTTCCTTCCCCCCTCCTATCCCGGCCTGAGCTTTAGATGAGTAAATGTCATAAATAAAATTCAATTCATTATTATGATGCATCTGAAACTGCGATGCCGGAATGGTAATTTATGAAAGACCCTGGCCAATACCTTCCCCATCCTCGGCCTAGCTCATCCCGGCCTGAGCCGAATATGACAAGAGGCCACAAAAAAAGCCAATTTGATTCAATGTATCTGAAACTCATAGAGAAGAGTAACCATAACTTCCAGCGTAAATATCGAGTGCTGCATAAAGAAAAAAAAATCCCCAAAGTATATGAAATATAATGAATACTACCGACATTTTCTTTAGTCAGTTTTCTTGTAATTACTTAAAATAAAATAAAAAAATCAGTAATCCCTCTCTTTAAATTCTCGGATTAACACATTGACGGCATAATGAAAAGTACAGAAAAACAAAAACAAATAATTTTCTCCCTGCGATCAATTTGTATCAACATTTTATATTTGGATAGAAGTTTTCTGTAACACTTGCCTATGAAATGTGACATTCGGAGGCTTCTTATCGTATCTGTTTGTGCATCCAACAGCTACACAGCTCACAACCGTTTTAAAAATCACAGAAAATCATAAATAAAGAACTTCATTATTTGCATGTTAGTGAATGCAATACCTCCATTTTCTTCAAATGCAATATGGCGGGCAGCGATACACACAATCAGAGCGGCGGCCATTTTCGGCTTCAATTTGTTTTCGAAGTAGAGGTACGTTTGGGCGTCTCCTAATTAATTCCTCCATGGAGCTCGCTAGCACGTTAAAGACCCAATTACAATTTAAGAAATTAGGGTTTACGGTGTAAATGGAAATTGGGAGGGGCGTAAGAGCAATTTAAGGTGATTTTCGTTTATCTCGTGCAGATTATTTTCACATCAAGGGGGTTCTGGGAAGAAGTGTGGGAGTGTAAGCAGATATAGGAATATCTAGGAAAATTCCTAGTTTTAACACACACTCTCACTAGGAGTTGTATCTAACACCGCGCATGTGCATAAAACAGGGTTTTGGATCGTAATCTTATAATTATCGACGTTCTGGCAGAAGTCACTAACTCCAAATTTCTCTATATTGAGTTATAGACACTAATTATTGAATAAAGGATGCTTTATAAGCAGCCAGAACTAACTAATATTGCCCATTCGCTTCTGTGAACCTCTCTCTCAATGGATGACAGTATCACTTAGTTAGCTTACCTGTCTATAAAGTATCATTTCCTAAATAATTAATCTCAATAACTCAACACAGCAAAATTTAGAGTTAGTGACTTCAGTCAGAGGCGGACTGGGAGTACAAGGGCCCACTCCGAGAATGATGTTTAAGGACCTTGATGAATACCGAGTTGGTCTGGAATCTGGACTGCCCTTTTAGGAATGAACCCTTAGGTGGAGTCTTGGATGGCTAACCCCCCCCCCCCCCCATACACGAAATGTAAAGTTATGTATGCGTATGCCGACCGGGTGGCCGAGCGGTCTGCGGCGGTAGACCATCGACTCGGTCCCGGGTTCGAGTCCCGGCAGGGGCACGGGTGTGGATTTTAACAGTCGTGACTGGCCGCAGTCCAAAGTTACTAGACTGGCCCATATAAAAATAAAGTTTACCAAAGTTATGTATGCGTATCTATAGCCAAGTATTATTTTGCTATCTTTATTTTCTACAGTCTGAAAATCTTCGCAATGAATCGTATGTGTGCCTTCAAAGCAGCGACTGTTTATATTGAAAGAGATCTGAATATGATACGATTCCATCTTCAAAATTATGAGGAATTTAATTTTCATTAATGGTACGATGCAAATGAGTGAATAAATTATAATAAACTTAATTTTATTGTGTACAATAATAGTCTATCTTTGTAGATTTGTTGTACATGAAGAACACTGAGTAAGCATCCAATTATGGAGGTGAGAAAAAATAAAATAATATTTTGAAAACACAGGAAGTTTAGAGAAACGGTTTTAAAACATTTCCGATAAAGACGGCTGATTTTGGTAAGAAATAATTTATTGTTGACTTCTTAAACACTAAATTGGAACATTACTACAATATATTAATGTTACAGTCTAAAATATTTTATATGACTACACATATAAGTCGGTCTTGAGACGGGCTTAGGTCAAAAATGCCATAAATGCCTATCGTAATGTTCCTTTGGGAACACCCTGTTGTTTGTGGAAATATAGGTAGAGACAAAGATACACGGGGTATAAGTTTTGCCCATCACCAGTTTTATTATAAAATAATATAAGTTCTTTAGATTAATAAAAAGAGTCTCCCGTACCAAAGTAATTATACAAAATGAAAAGTTATAATATAACTTTTCTGGCTTCTTCTTGGGTGTAGGCCTCGTAGAAGAGAGAAGGATTTGGTATAGCACCAGTCCGCAGCAACTGAGTGCAGGAAGGAAGTTACCAGTCCGTCAGCAATTGAGTACCGAGTTTTGTGTCAGTCCGCAGCAACTGAACACAGGTTCAATTAGGTAGCCCACCTGTCCGACAGCAACAGAGTGAGCAGGTCTTAAGGAGCGTACCAGTCCAAGGCAACTGAGTACTAGGAAAGAGGAGAGAAGTGATCACCCAGGGAAGTGATCGTTTATATTGGTGTGTCGGTCTTTTTATAGGCTTAATTTGCTGACTCTACTGACTTCGTATCGGTGGTAGCTCCATCGGTGGCTTCTTGATGAAACTCAATTTGTCGTCTGCGCTATTTACGTTTCCTCTTGATTGTTTACATAGTAACACTCGTATCACACACGTAGTACACACTACTATCTTGTTTATATTTTGATTATGAGCGACAAGTGCTGAGCACGTGGCGCGGCACTTGGAACGTTACACTATTCAAACAAAGTTTCCCTTTTCCCTATACAGATAGCAACTTAAAATGACAATTTTCCTCGTAAAACCTCATTTCCTTCCAGCTATCAGTCTATAAAACGTCCGGTGTAGCCTAAGTGTGTGCATAGTAGTGATGGTTATTTCCAATCTAGCGGTCGATGTACATACTTTTCTACTTATTGTTAGTTCAATGTTATTGCTTTCCCACTAGAGCGCACACACAAAAAAATTTCATCTTGTTTTTACTTTTCCTTAGCTACTTCTTATTATTTTTTTCTGGGGAGGGGGGGCGATTTTTCGAGTAGCTTGGAGGCCTCCACGCGGATTAATCCGTCACTGGCCATGGGTAACGTCTTCCCTTTGTTATTTCTATTGAGGTAAATTGCTTTGTCGCTGACATTCCATAAATTCAAATAAATGAATGAAAGATATAAAAAATATAAAGTTTACCTTTACCGCTTGAGAAGTTGGTAGAAAAACAGTTTTCGCTGCCTTGGATCACTTCCAGCTGCGAATTATTCTCCAAGTGCATTATTCTCTGCTTCTTTACATTTCTGATATCCGGATTTTTCTTTCTTTCTATTTTGTGTTAATCATGTACCTTTTTTCGATTCCATCAGTTTCAGATTTTAAAGAAAACCAAATTCGCCAAATGAAACAGTTCTACGTTTAGAGTATCGCATATAGAACATAATCCTTACTACAATCCACAAATATGCAGCTATTTGCGTACTGTACGTTCTAACCGTTAGCAATGGTTCGCAAACCTAGGTGAATTGTACTGAAACTGAACTAGAATACTCCGAATAGTGTTTACTTAGCTATAATGGAGTTTATTTCTTACGCTTTTCAATTTTTCCTTTTAGAAAAAAAGAACAAGTACGGGTTACAACAATGAGCGCGGTTCGAGGCTCTAGGTTTTAGATGGTAGTGAAAACAATCGGTGTTGCAACTTAATAAAACAAAGTGTAATTTTATGATAGTAAAATTTATTTTCTAGGGATTGGAAAGGGTGAGATTATGCTTTATTGCTAATCGCTGTGAAATGAAGTGTTAAGAAAATACCAGAAAGCTCATCGTTAATCGTTTAATTTCCAAGTTACGACAATAATTAATTGTAATATCTTTCCGTGACCTGCTTGCTTCGGGGGCCCCTTCGTATTAAAGACCCATATGGCCTGTGTAATCCATACATTTCCCTAGGATGAATTATTTCACATAACACACGCATAAATACAATTCAAATTATATTATTTTTAATGTTACTATCAGTAGCGTAACTAAGATCGCGTGCCCCCAAACTCCCTTCAATATTCGTGCACTATTGTTAGGAATACCGAATTAGAAACCCCATCTTGCTATCCCCCTTTCTCTTTATCGACTCGAACTTCGAAAAACTATGATTGCATCAGCAATGGAGACCTCCTTCTACCCGAGTTTTGAAAACAAGTAAAAATATAAAATAAAAATCATAAGTTAAAAAGTAAAGATTTGCAAGAAAGGAGTGGTGCGTTTTCAATTAGGGTTCACTATTTCCCGTGTACTTTATATATATGATAAAAAGAAATTGTCCCAATCTAATCCCCTGTTAATTCCCACAGCTTTGTAATGTCTTTGTTACTCTTGGATAAGGACATGGAGAATATTCCATGAAAATCCTCGTACAGTAAGGAAACCATGTTAGACATGGAGTTGGGAACGCGAGTTGTGGCGTTGGAAAGAACCGGGTCCCCTGAGCACAGCGGTGATGTTAGAAATCGGTCCCATGGCCCAAAACCCAAGAATTCAGGCCCCACATGTTTGGGCTCAGGTCCCTTCCATTCGATATCAAATATATTGCGCTGTCCCTTACTGACATGCAGCATCACAGTATTGTCTTGTAATGTTCGGTTGAATAACATTCAGTCAGGATAATAAGGAAACTTACTTTTATGAGCAAAAGCATGGAGAATATGGCATTAACATCCTTTAGGGCCCGATTTCTTGGGCTTCGGGCCCCAGGCCAGATTTACGACATCACCGGTGTGCTCAGGGGAAACCGACCCTTTCCAATGCAACCACCCACATCCAAAAACTCCATGATTCATTGGTGAATAGAAGGGACCTGGCCTATACTTTCGGGGCCCGATATCTGGGGACATCAGGCCCCGGGCTCGATTTTTGACATCATCGCTGTGCTTAGGAGACCACGACCTTTCCAATGCCATCTCCCACGTCCAAGAACTACATATTTCATTGGTGGATAGAAGGGACCCAAGCTCGAAACTTCGGGGTCCGATTTCTGTGGCTTCGTGCCCGTTTTCTGACATCACCGCTGTGCTCAGGGGACCATTATTTATCGGCACCACTCGCGTCCAACAACTCCATGTCTAACACGGTTTCCTTACCGTAGGAGAATCAGCTCCATGCTCTTTATATGTTATCGATTGTACATCACATTATTGAATACATAAATTATGGACGACATTACATTTTCGAGTTAATAACTTACATGTATTTTTGAGACCTTTTTTTATTGTCTTATTGATTTTTCAACAAACAAGGCTACGGGTTGGGCAGGGTCCCCTTTCAATAGTGCCACCCCCTTCGCTAGCACTGCGGGTCCGTTAGTTACGCCACTGGTTACTATGAACGAGAACGGAGTTTTGAATTAGTTATAACTAATCGAGCAATATATTATGTGATTTTGCAGAGGACAGGGCCCATCCGGAATTTTCCGGGTATCCGGGCGGCCAAGTCCGCCTCTGACTTCAGCTACATAACGATATAACTCATCTTCCACAGGCACAACATTCGAATGTCATCGAAGGTCAAACTCATATCACCTTAAGTTAGCGTTTCCCAACCGTTTTCATGCGACCACAGCCATATAATTCAGAACCATATTCAATCCACTACTGGATGAGGCCTCTCCCGGAGGGAGGAGGTGGTGTACTGCTCCTACGCTGCACAGTGCAGCCGATTCCAAAAAAGCTGGCCCAAAACCCACAAAAAGTAACTAGTTAGGAATGTTTTCATGTTGGGTTGGTTAAAGTAATCTGTAATGGTCAGAAATTACTGATGAAAGTGTTTAGTAAAAAGTAAAAAGGTTGGAAGTAATCGTGCCTGCGACGTCATAGTGACAGGCTCCGACGCCATCCACAGTAAATACAACGACTAAACCAGAAATTTCTAGGTACTGGCTTGGTGCAGTGGTAAGACGTTGGCTTACTAAATAAAAATATCCGGGTTCGAATCCCGGCGAGGTTAATATCTTTTTTCTTTCAAAATATATTATTATATGTTCACATTTATTATTAATAATTGCTTTGGCATACAAATAGAGGCTACTGAAAACTAGGATATATAGACCAGGTCTGGCCCGCGAGGTGTGCAAGGGAGCACGGTGCGTCCGAACGGAGCTCGGTGGCCTGAGCCTCAGGGGGGCGCAGTCCCCAGTTAGCGGTGGGCATATTCAATGTAGCACTTTTGAGTATGCCCACAGCTAACCGAGATCTGCGCTCCCTTCCCAAGTGTTGCATTTTTTGTACCAATGATTTAGCGGAGGTAAGGTAAAGTCAGGTTCGCACAAACAGATAGAAGTGTATTGTGAAAGAAAGAAATGAAAGTGTAAAGGTACATAACCGAAACTGATCTTACCTATCCTACCCTAACCCATGGTCACTAATTTTATACAATCTACGACAAATGGAAGAAAGCAATTATTAATAATAAATTTGAAATTAGAAAAATATATTTTTAAGACAAGAAGAAGAAAAACTCTTAACCTTTTTTTTTTACAGAAACTGTACTTTTGACAAAAATCTTGAAAATGCAAGAAAGGAATTATTAATAATAAATTAAAACTTTTAAAAATATTTTTTTTTTAAAGAAAAAGTGAAGATAAAATATCGTCCACCCGCCGGGGATGGAACCCTTTTTTTTATTATTTCGTGACCCAGCATCCTACCAATACGCCACGCTAGGTAACTGGCAATTGGTGCTCTCGGTGCTGTGTTTAAATCCCCAAGCGTTTACATAACCCACTTCTGCCAAACGTACCTTGAACGCAGAATTTCTAATAAATTTATTTTTATTCTTACAGGTTGGGATTGGTGAACAAGCGCGCCGCCAACAAGTGGGATTTACTTTCTTGAAAGAAATCTGAAATCTAGGATATATATAAATAAACCGCTGAGGTTAGCGAGTTTAATGGTTGATTCAACAACACATTTGCTATGGTCTGTGTAGCTAAGTAGTCAGCTGCAGACTCTCATTCGAAAGATCTTTGGATCGATTCCACGAGCGGCTTTCCAAATACTTTCTTCTAGGAATTAAGCTCTATGAATGATGTTCGCGATTGCTACTGAAAGAGATTTATCCCGCACAGGGAAAAAACACAAGACAGAGAGAGAAGGGGCAGGGAGAGAGAGACGGAGACTGTATTCATAAGCGTTAAAATATCATTTATTTCCATATCTTGCGCAATTTTTCTTTCTATTTTTCCTTGTTTTCTCCTCTCTTTCTCTATCTTTCGCCGTCTTCTTCCATTCTCTCTCTCTCTGTGTGTGTGTGTGTGTATGTGTTTGAATAAGACAAGAATTTGATTTTCCCCATCTATCTCGTGGTTCTGCACATGATGCTGAACGAGCCAATCCTTTCTTGTTCCAAATGGATGAATATCCTGGCATTCCATGTTTTGGCGCATATTTGTACTGTCATGGTGGTAGTCTAACTATTAGGCGTACAGTGAAACTATTCTCCTGGAGGAAATAACTATTATTTGTTAGCACTCCAGCTTCCTATTATTTTTCTAAGTGGCTGTACATAATCACTAGTAGACTAAGAAAATATAACAAAATGTTTTGAAAGACGCCATCTTAGATCCAAAATGACGGACCCAAAAATCCATTTTACACACCGTTCCAGCTAGTGAAACAAAATTTGTCATAAAGGTGTATTATCGCGAATAGTTTAGGTAAATATTACAGTATGTTGAAAATGTCGCCAGATTGGATTCAAAATGGCCACCCAAAGTCCAATCAGGAATCATTTATTATAAAAAAAAACATTATATTTCATTTAAAACAATTATCATATAAGTACCCTAAAATGTTAAAATGTTGTTAAGGAGGTTAAATTTTGCAACTCTGACTTTAAATTCGTAATCAGCGACTCAAAAAACCATGAACATGAAATGGCATACACCTTGATTGTAACATAATATACAGGTTGTTTTACGAATATGGGTTTTCAATAGATGATAAAGGGGGTTACAGTTTGGAACTCTGACTTCAGATTCGTAATCAGTGACCCAAAAACGAGTACAGATTTTGAGATCATTCACTTGCGTCTTTTACTTTTGGCCAGCTTTTTTGGAATCGGTCGCACTGTGCGTTGACCAGACGTGTTGGGAGAGGAGATCCATCGAGAATCGCAGGAGGCTTATATATATATACTATATACATATCGTCCGTTTTAATCAAACTACTGGAATGTTGCAAAGCACTGAAAAAATACTAAACGCTTGCAGTGGGAAATGTACCGACAGAGGGGGGACAGCCTTCTATGTGCAATGGAGTGATGTCACATGTACAGTGAAGTCACCTCAACACATACTTATATTTTGTCAATTAGGATGAAGGTGCAATACATTCGGAGGTGATAGTATGAGTTATGATAAACAGAAAAGTTCATATGAACATGGGTCAAATTCTGATTCGTTTTGGAGATACAACGTTTCCAACTTGGAGCCCAAAGTCGTCGCCTGACAATGGGAAGAAAATTAATATTTTGTGGATAAAATATCCTAGGGAATTGCATAGTTTGTATAAGATTGAGAAAACCTTTCTGTCTTATCCACAGTTTGCAACACTGCGTTATGTGCTTTACGTATGTCGTTTATTATCACTAGAGAATGCCAAATTCATAATAATATAACGTAGTAACATTTAAGAAATAAATGTTATACCGGGCTTTAAACACTGACCACCTGGTGACATCGTGTTTTCAATCCTGATGTCCACCATGTTGTTACAAATTTCCGCAAACGAAATTTTCTGCTAATGCGTCGTTTCTGATTTATTGAGAAATATTCATTTTCTTTCCATTGTTAGGCGACGACTTTGGGCTCCAAGTTGGAAACATTGTATCTCCAAAACGAAGCAGAATTCGACTATGTACGAAGTCCAAGATTTTCGGTTACTATCCTATTCAGCGAAAATCATTTTGTATTAAAAAAAAATTTCTGTGTTGGGATTAGAACGTAATATGTATGCAAGTGGATAGCCCTTGGAACATACATACCGACGAACAGGAAAAATGCAAATACAATATATATATATATATATATATATATATATATATATAAATGTAAGCTTCGGATGTTTTGCAATTCAGGTCTTCAATTGTAGAAAATTTCAATAAATATCTTGAAAACTAGTTTTTACAGGTCCTTTTCTAAGTTACACGAATAATTAAAGAGTCTGTATATTAAAAAAAAAAAGTGGTATTTAGGACAAGAATGGGCACCTAACTTCTAACGTAGATCTGAAAATGACTTGATAATGTATATGGCGAAAATTGAACTGGACCTTTTGAAACGCGTTAAAACAAAAGAGGCTCAGATTTCGCGCTAACCTACTAAACTTTCCCAACGTTTTAATTTTTTTTTTTTTTTAATTTTGTGTAACCTTTCCTTTTTATACGAAAACATGACTATTGGTTTGCTGCATTTGATAATAAATATCCTAATAGGATTACCGGAAAATTATTCAACAAACTACATTATCTTTAGTAATTATAAAACAAGTAACATAAAATGATTTCTTTGAAATGTATCAGTTTTAACCTACAAAACCTTGGTTAAATGTATTTTTCACCTCCCATCGCGAACCCCTTGCACACAACCCGCGACCCCCTCCTGAGGGTCACGATCCCCACGTTGAGAAACCCTGCTTTAAGCGAATGTCCTTGGTAGTAACATACTTTGAGCCTTCATTTTGTCTTACGTCATGCAGGACAAATCATTATTTTTACGTTATATATTTAACACATATACTTAGAAGATGTTATAAAGAAAATGACTTTATGAAGCAAAGTGCAGATGCATACATTTTGAGACTGAATTTATAAAAGAAAGTGTCTCGTGCCTATACGTTGGGACAGCTCCGTCAGTTAGTACCAAATATTCGTTCTTATGTTCATAATTTACCTAAGTTTCAAACTTTGTAGGTCAAGGATTGAACCCGTCATTCTAGAGATGAAAGAGAAAAATCCAATTTCTCTCTGCTGTGTTTTGGAATTCTTCTTGGATTCTTAAGACAACAAAGTAACTCTCACCTGGAAGCAGAAGCGAAAAACATTTTTTTCTCAGTCTATTGCCAAAAGCACTTAGAGTTGTATACTGGCTAGGTTTCGGAACATTTCAGGCTTGAAAAGTATCGATCCTTTGTGTTTGTACTTGGATTTGAAGAAAGTTAGGGAAAGATTAGTTTATTTCGACCAAATGCACACAACCACACACTCACTCGTGTTTTTCCTCTATCTTTGTTCCAAACTCTACAAAGAAAAGGACTCAGTATCAAGAATATACTAGGCAAGGAAAACAATTCGATATTGTTTCAAGATCAAAGTTTCTGTGCTTTACCAATTGGAGTGAATCGTTGATATTACGAAGAAAATATATTTGTAAATATTGTGCAAATCTGAGGTGAAGGTGTAATAATATATAAAATTAGTATCAGTTTCCATTTCTGTAGGTAATGCTTACAGCTAGGATGAAAATTCTATGCCTCTGGCATAATCACAAGAATATCTTTAGCTATCAATCGTTACATTTGAGTCAAATATAAATCTAACTTACTAATCTTTTTTCCTATAGTCCAGGAAGCTCCTTTGACTTTACTTACAACGACCTGTACATTGTTAGTTGGGCTGTAGTTTACCTGGTCCACCCCTTTAATATATATATCAGTCTGGATAAGTTATGTAAATATGTATTTTATGTTAGGTCCCTATCAACAGGACTCGGCGGGCTAGCACAGGGCCACCGTTGGATCTTCACCGGCTCTACCTGCCTTGCTGGTAGAGGTCGAAATATTTTGTAAATCTTTAAAGCCATTTGCATAGTTGTGATTACAGTTAAGAATGGTATCGTGATGAATTAATGATAATTAAACAAATTTTGAAGTTGTAAATGCTAGTGGGCTACGCTATTCAAGAAATTTCATGAAGATCCTTTTTATCTCCTGTTAATGCAATAACAATATACTAAACACTATTGTAAGTCTCTTGTGTTTGGAATTATAAAATTTTTAATATAACGAATTATATTCATCATATAAAGGTGAGTCAAAACTTCTCCAACATTGAGCTGATTTCTGAATGTGCCGTACTATTCATTTATAATTGTCATTCTAATAAATTAAGTTAGCCTTCAGTTGTTTTGTTCATAATTCAAAAGATAGTGTTGTACATATGAAGTAATATTATACAATAAGTTGCATCACAGTACTCACAAGGAAATTGTCTTCGGTGGGACACGAAAATCATCATGAAACATCCACAGTGTATTGATGATATGTTCAAGTGAACACTCCTGTAGTACTATGTTTCGGAGTTTCGCGGAACACGGGTTTCAGGACTTCAAAATTTTCGACATTTTGCTCTGAAATGTAGGCAACAATTCATACACATATGTTGAAGTTACGTATTTGCCATTCACTTTTATATAAAAGGTTGCACTGAAAAGAATTTAAATGTAAGATTTAAGTTATTGATGAAGTTTACATGCGAAACATGGTGACTGAAAATGTCCAGAGTTTCTAGCAATTTCATGAATCGAATGTTGAGTTGGTGCCATAACTAAAGTCTTGCAGGCAAACTTCCACTCAGGCACGATGTTTGGATAATAATAGTAATAATAACAATAATACTTATTCTTATAAACTTGAATTTTTTGAACTTGCAGGGCGAAACTACAGCATAAGATGTTATGATTTCTTTCATTTTTCTTTAGATTTTTTTGTTTTTTTTTTCGGATATCGGTGGGCACTAATTTGTCTATAAGTCGTCGAATAAATAAATTTCGGTGTGTACTTTGGAGTAAACAATTTACAAGAAGAAGCTGGTTATTTCCGAAGATCAGCTCTGAACTTATCAATATTTGGTTTATGTATTTAGCTGGTAAGATGGTGTAGGGGTAACGTGCTCGACTTTTCAGTTAGTACGCTGAGAAGTACTGGCTGGACATATTACTGATACAAGAAGTCCAGTGGGAGGGTGAAGATAGTACTCCACAAGGGAAATATGTCCTACACTTTTTACTAAGGGGCCACTCAGCCACATCGTTTTGGAAATTGGTTCCTCATCGAGAAATCCCCTTCCTCTGTTCAGAATATAGCGTTCGTGACTAGCCTACATACGTACTCGATGGTGCAACACGATTTTTAATAAATGTGTATGCTCCGACCTATAAAGTTGGATCTTGATAGTTTGTTTGACCGAAAGTATAATAGGAAGATTGTCTTTGGGAATTTCAATGTAAGGAAGGCAGGGAAGAAAGTTTTAGACCTACTAATGTAAATCAAGTCTTCGCGAAGTCTGCAAAAATAATGGAGAAAGACTGGTAACCTTAGCGATATGGGTGCTCACCTTTTTGAGGCCTCCAGTAAAACAAGTCTTTCTGCATAGTAAAAAACTTCTTTTCAACAATTTTAAATTGTAAAGATGTTAGTTTTTAGGAATCTTGGACGCATTGAGGGTCCTTTTTGAAGGTACTTAGAGATCAATATTGTATTATTTATTTATTCCATTTACAAAATATACAGTAATTTTCATGGAGTTCCTGTCCACGGAGTTGACATTTTAAAACTTTTTTCGTTGCCATGTTCCTAACAGTGAGAATGGAATTCTACAATGAACCATGAATGAAGTGTTCAATGTTTGGCTTCTTCTCATGATTATAGGAAACCGAAATTAAAATGAAATATTATGGTTATGAGTTCCATGGAGTTGACGATTAATAAGTGAGACACATCTGATTTTAACTTTCTATTCAACAATAAGTCAACTGTAGAATCATCTTACTTCTAGTTTCACTGAAACGAGACTAAGCTGAATGCGTCCTGCCTAACGCATGCAAAAATGTTGTGCAGTGTTGCCAGCTTTACACTTTTATTACAACTTTTTGTCAGTCCATGGAGATAATGAAACAACGGGTTTCATGTGTTTCAGTAAATGTAATTATCATACTAATAGGAATATTTTTTATCTAATTACGATTCATATTTCGAAGTAAATTATTCTGAAGAATAATTGTTGAAAATTAACTGGAAAACTAAAAACAGATACTAAAACATGTCTCAAACATGACAATGAAGGTGTGTTTCATTCCATAGAGTTGATTTTAAGCATATTTCAGACTAAATAACATAAATATTATTAAAATGTGAAAGTGCATAGAAACTGGCCCAGTTATAAGAAGTGTTTTAAGAAACAAATAGAAGCAAAGAAAGTAATTTAGGCTTATCTTTTTTCAAAAAAAAGATGCGGTTTCGCAAAATGCCCCACTTCTGGAGAGTGACCCATATCGAAAAATCTGATAGCAAAGGGACTGTACTTTGAACACAAAGATACTATATGCACAAATTCATATTAATATCTCCGGATGAGAAAACACAACCGTATCGATCACTTATTAGTAGATAGACTAAGACATACCAACACAATGTACGTTAGGTCTTATAGAGGAGCGGAAGGTGACACTAATCAACACTTATTTGAAATAATTAAAGCGGGACGAACGCCACTACTTAAGAATTACATAAATTTATAAGTGCTATATGGAAAAAGGAGGAGCTACCACAGGAATGGTAAACGTCAGTAATATTTCAAGCAATAAATAAGGCGATAAATCTGACTGTAATAATTTCCGCGCAATGTCTTTACTCTCAATACGTTTCTTGGTGTTGAGTAACATCCTCCAAACACGTCCAAACGTATACATAGAGGAAATAATTGATCACCAATATGGATTTGAAAAATCGATCTACGTTGAACCAGATTTTCGCCTTGAGACAAATATTAGAGAAGAAATACAAAGGAACGGTTCATCGATTGTTCATAGATTTCAAGAAAGCATATGATTCTGTCAGAAGGGGAAAATCTATACAATATTGTAGTTCAATTTGTAATTCCGAAAAAAAATCTTGTTAAGCTAGTAAGCGATGTGTCTCAGCAATCCCTTAAGCAGAATACGTACAGGTAATAATATCAGATAGTTTCCAGATTCGCAGCGGATTGAAACAAGTTGATGCCTTGTCACCACTACTGTTAGCTTTGAGTTAGAACAATGATTCCCAACCTACGGCCCACTTTTGCCTTTCCACGCCGCCACATATGTTGCATTTGTTTACCATAAACATGTCGAAAGAAAGTCGTAATTCTCTTTCTTAATCTATACATGAAATTAACTTTTCTCAACTGAGAAAAGACTGAGTGCAATTTATACTAATAACATAAAATTATGTTAGAAATTGTAAGCAACAAAAACTATTTTAATTGTTTGATTTCGACCTCTTCCTATTCTTACAAACATTAATTGTCTGTATGTGTGAAGTATTTTCTTAAATTTGCGATATTAACATTTAAAACCTGTAATTAAACGACACGTGCAATTTGTATGCTATTTATGTCAGATGATGCTCTGGCCGGCGAAGATAGTGATAAATTTTAATGTGGCCCTTGGGCAAAAATGTTGGGCGTCACTGAGTTAGAATATGCGGTTCTAAAAATAAAACAGGACGAAAAGGAACGAGTATTGAATGGCCTGAATAGGCGGATGATGTAGATTTAGTAGAGAACGTTATAGATGCACTACAGAGTAACACCGATGTCTTAGTAAAAGAGTGAGATAGGTCTGCAGGTAAACATAGAGAAAACAGAATACGTGATAAATCGAAACACAGGGAATGAAGGAAATGTAATCGAAACATGTTAATTAACAATGAGATCATAGATAAAGTAAATAAATTTCAATATTTGCGAGCATGCGCAACAAGCAAGCATGAGGTCACGGAAGAAATAAAAAGTTGCTTAGCATCAAACAACTATTGTCTCTATTCAATACAGAAACTCTCCAGATTAATATCAAGAATGTTAAGATTGAAAACATACAGTACGGTTATTCTGCCGTTAATACTTTATGGTTGCGAAAGTTGGAGAATTACACCGGGAAATTTACAGAAACTACGTGTGTTTGGAAAGGTAGCGGCCTGAGCCACATAGGGATTAAAAATTAAATTCATATTCAATTGAAAATAAGATTTTGAGAAAAATATACGGGCCAAAACGGAGCGACATTACCATAGAATGGAGAAAACTGGATAATGAAGTACTCCACGGACAGTACGAGTATGTATGATTCACCCGACATTATAGGAATAATAAAATCATGGCGACTAAGGTGGGAATGACATGTTGCTCAGATGGGAGAAGGAAGATTATATTCTACCGTGGTTGGTAAGCCGTTGGTAAGAAAGAGACATCGTTGGGATGGCAATATTAGAAGAGATATTCGAGAGGTAGATAGATGCTTATGATGAAAACTGGCTTCATCTTGACCAAAATATATTTTAATGGCGAACTTTATTACTGTGACAGTGAACTTGTGAGTTCCATAAGCCATTGAGTTAGTTACTCTTGCCGAACCAAGACGGGGTTTTGGTCGGTCGTCATTGGAGCCTGTTATGCAACTGGCGTGGAATAACTGCAACTAAAGTTAATGCCGCAATCATACCAAGCCGACACAACTAGGGAAATAGAATCTTCACGTTAGAAGCGCTGTGTAGAACATAAATATTATTCTGCTACTTGGAAGACTAAGACATGACCACATACTCACGAATTGAATGTTAACAACACTTTTATTCACAATATCCTGAAGTCTGAACAACAAGCACAATATTCGTAACAAGTGCAAATAACGATAATATACCTAACTCTTAACACATACAATACTATTTATTTATTTTAGTGCCTTTCTAATGTAGTGCTCGGACATTTAGGTTGATCATTAAAGCCGCCTACAATTTGTCGCTGTTCAAACATGTACCACAATCTTTACCAAAAATCCAATTACTTTTCTTCACAATTAACTTTGAGTGCAATCTTTGAAATATGTAACTATTATTACCAATCACACTGAATAATTTCAAAGAGGAATTTAGATGTTCAAAAAGAATACGGCCACAAGAGATTGACCCACTATGTGAATTATCGACTCGTACATTTCTTAGCATATTACTGAATCATACTTGATTTGCCTGGTAGTTAAAAATAAATCTACCTCCACAGCAAAATTAATACAGACAGCTCCGCTGCCAAACATACTTAAATATACAACAGTCGTTCAACATTTCAATCATCGCACACAACGAACAAATTATAAAGGCTGATTTTCCTACTTTCTTCCTATGACGCAAGAATTATCTCATTCGGTAATTTAGAGTAACACAATATAAAATATGTTGAACTTTAATCATGAACATTAAATACGAACACGAAATGGCGTCTATTCATAGCACGTGCAACCGGGTTCAATTCCAATATACCGGACGGCTAAGACAAACCCACCAAGTTCGATTCCAAAATTATTCAACTACCACTACTACAACATAACTACTCTACAATACATTACCAACCGAAGCACTATTACAAACTTTTGGCACTTCAATATAATAAGAGTCGTGAAGACATACTATAATAATAGATAACGATAATCAATAGGTGCTCAACCCACCATTCCGAAATAACAACTGGCGGGACAGCCGCTCAGTTGCGAGTTCTTGCTGCTGAGGGCAGCACGATCGTTGGCGCGCAAACAACCACGAATCAAACCCCGTAACAAGAGCGCAAGGAGTATTCGGCGGAACTGTTTCATATATAACTCCCCCGCCTGAAATAATAAATATATACTTCCAACGAATACGGCTCAAATCTATATGGAAATTATATAACTTACAGTACGCGAATCCATTCCTATCTAGTACAGTCTAAGTATCCCTCCATAGCATGGTATAGCTGTAAGAAATTCCATTCAAAGGAACACAATCCGTATAGAAGTTTGAAGAGTTTACAAATCGAACCACAGACGTTGACATACAACATCCTGTGAAAATAAATAACACCACCACAGTATACAAACATAACAAAGTTTACACAATAAATATATATCTATTGTCCAAATATCAATTCACAAAACTATTTTCTTTCTCAAAATTTATATCAGACATGAGATATACCAAAATATAAATACAATTCAATCAATACATACAATAGGATACATAAATACTTCATACATCGCGAGGTTGAACGTATTTCTTAATGAACTGTACGTGGCGTTTGATTTTTACATTCGGATTTGACTTTGATTG
>JAGDQP010028859.1:0-10169 GCA_022664845.1 Lepisma saccharinum
CACCTACTAAGCATTCTTTCTGCACTTTTATTGCACAAAATACGTGTATATAAATTAGAAACAAGTTTCTAGTGCTAAATTTCTTAGCACTAAGTTCAATAGTTCATTATATATCAATTTCCTTGAAAACCTGCTGTCTCACCCATTCAATTGTTTAAACTGAGTCCAGAACTAAACATCTTTAAAAGTTTTCTTAGAGGATCTAGGCTCCATGTCAACTCTTGTAAACTATTAATTTCTTTCCCAAGTTACTAAAAGTCTATTGATAGACTCTAACTTGATAACTGATACTTGTGTAAGAAAGAGTACAATAATTGTAATGAAAATGTTTAAATCATGACTGAAACGAAACAGTATCCAAAAAGTGTCAAAGACTGATTCAGTTGAAGTATGCAAGAAATGCAGATACTTTTGAAAGTACAAGTGCACATTTTACAATCCAATGATGATGACGATAACAGGAACAGCTAAGAATGACACAATTGCCGTCATCATGATGTCAGTAGTGCATCAAATCACGGTCCAGTCGACTCCGAATGAACAAAAATCTCTGCTGTATTTGTACACTCGATTTACAAAAAACAGACGATGGGAAATTTTGTTATAAAAAATTGCAGAATACGGTTATCTTGATAATTAATTGCGATACGTCTACGATAATTAATTAACTGGACAGTTCTTCATTAACATGTTTCTTTTCTTTTTTACCAACAGGTGCAAGTATTCTGTTTTGGCAGGCTAGTTGGATAAAACTATGTACTCACAGAAATAACTGTGAAATTGACCTATTTTGCTACAACAAAACAAATTGTATAAAACGACAAATAAAAGTAGTAACATACTGTAAAAACACTAAAGATCATTACAAAGATCATATTGAAGATGTACTAATATTACCAATTATTTTGTAGTAGTATATTTATAAGAATAATTGTCAGTTAGGGTAAACGACCCAGTTATTGACGCTTCCAGGGTTTAAAAAAATAAGATCAAAAATAATTTGGCAAAACTAATATTGTTCCCTGGAAAGCTGCGTTAAGTTACAATTTTAGCCTATAAAACCAAAACAACTTCGTTTTCCTCCAGTTATTTATTACTATAATGCAAATATTGTAGCGTTTTCCTTGGGTCCTCTCAGGAATCATCATTATGTAAATTAGTTATTGCTACTAGGGGTGCCAATAACTGGTATAACATCTCTCCATAGTGCCCATTTATTTGGCATGGGGGCAAATAATTAGCCATTTCCAAAGAATAAAATGTTCAGATTTCTAACAGAGCCATTCTAACCTTTAAGACATAAAAATACGATCGGTAGTATTTTCACGTAGTACATAGCTTCACAGGAACAAATATTTTAGCAGGGGTGCCAATTATTGGTCTCAGCGGTGGCAATAACTGGTACACGTCTTAAGGTCTCAAATAGTATATAGTGAGCGTAAGTACCAACTGGGCATGAAGGGTGCCAGCTACTGATTAGTGTCAACAATAGGTCATTTTGCTGTGTTGAAAAAACATTTATGTTCTGCATTTTTATTGTTTCACTGTAAAATTAATTTCGGAAAAGATCTAAGAATTTAAAGTTAGCCATGAAAAGAAAAATAAAGCCGGAATAGATCTGGTAAAGGTGCTAATAACTGGTACGTTTACCCCACTCATTAACTTATTAGGATGTAACTCAATTATTTGCAGATACTAATTGTTTTTATCATTAACATTTCAATGCCTAAAATGTTACCCGTTGTGTTATATACATAGTATCACATTTTATCCGACTATACAATGAAGAAAACAATTGACGTCTTCAGAAAACAACATAAGTTAACAAGAAATATTTAAGGTGAAATTGTAACCACGGAACGATTTACTTGAATGATACAGTAGGGGTGTTAGGCGAAACTGACCTGCTTTAATCAAACTCAGATCAATTTAGTTAATGTGTTGGCACGTGCGTTTCAACTCCGCAGTCGACCATCCTGACTGAGGTGTTCCATCATTTCCTTTAGTGTCACCAGGTGAATATTGAGATGATACGTTAAGCATGTCCTGGATCCTACTTTCCCTATCCTCTCCCCTAATCTATCCGGGCCTAATTTGAATTTTTAAATTGAATTTTATTTATGGCCTGTAGGCATCTAAGGATCAGACCGGGATAGGGGAGGGGAAAGAAGTAGGAAAGGTGTCATCCAGGGCCTATGTTGAAGGTGCCATCCCGGCATTTTCCTGGTAGGAGTGAGGAAAACCCCTGGAGAAACCTCAGCCAGGATGATCGGCCGCTGGGATCAAACCCACGACCTTCCGAATGCTACACCAACTCTCTACCACTGAGCTACAGCGCCTCGGTTATCCCGGCCTAAGTCACACATGATTTTGATAAATCAAGTCAATGAATCAATCAGAACAATTTAGTACATTTTTTAAATTCACCCATTATCAAAATTTTGTTCGTCCTTTTAATTTGATACATACATACTGCATGACATTGTGAGTCTAATTCTACAGTTATACGCAGATTGATATATTTTCTTCAGAATAAGGGAGATTAACCTATTTTATCAGACCATTCAGTTTTATCCTACTCTCTCCTATTAACATTATTGACAGAAAGATAAAGCTGGAATGACAAGTAGAGTAAAGCCAGGCAAAGTGGCACACTTTTTATTTAACGTCATAACTTTGGAACAAAAAAAGATAACTAAATGTTTAATACACCGATAAAAATCTTGGAATCTCTTCAACATTCTACTGAGAAATGAAAGTAAAATATTAAAATTTGTGTACCAGTTTATATTTATTAGAGATATGTGAAATTCCGTTTTTTCCGCCGCTGTGCGGACAAAGTGAAACACAACTTGATACCAATTTAATATTTATTATATAAGATGGCGACAGGCAAAAACTACTGTGTTTAATCAGCAGCGTGTGTTGTGTTTATTTAACACAGAAAGTGGTAGTCACGCTTGGACACCGAAAAGTGTTGAATTAACACAGGCATTTTTACTGTGTACTCGCGCCAAGCAGCAAACGTACTTTCCCCTTTACGTCATAGAGTTGTCGACACGATCCAATCTACGGTGGAACCCATTGTAAATTTTCTCGTTGTGCGTGTGCTCGGAAACAACGAAACTTCACGTTGCCCGACCATGCCATTTTGCCCATCTTTCCCTTATTTTTTGGCCAACTTAAGGCAAACAAGTACTTGTCAAATGACAAGCGAATATGACATTTTGCAAAGCGGCCCCGAAAATACTTATAAATGTCTTTCAAATGAACTAACACGGAATCTGAAGAGTTTAATTATAAATGAGAAAGTTGAAAGCCTGCTGTGTCACCTCCGCCATTACGAGTATTCAAATTTCTAAGCTAAAATAAACAATTTCAAAATCTGAAGTTGTTCATTTGATACACATTCAAAAGCATTATCGGGACCGCTTTCTAAAATTTCATCGATACTTGTCATTTGTCCAGTATTTTTTAAAAAATATGAAAAATGAAGAGGATTAGATACTTAGGCCTCCTAAACTCTTATCTGAAATCCTACCAGCCATTTTTAAGGCATCTTACCACGTAAATAACCCAAAACTGAATGCGATATCATCTTATGATTTACCACTATCTCTTCTATAACTTTCACTATTCAATCTAGGTAAATAAATACATGAATAATAATACCCCCCATCCATTTTTTTTTTCTCTCTCTCTCTCTTCTTAATGTAAGTATATTCCAATCACACTTTGTAACACTGGAATCGTCATCATTTGATTTTCTTGCTTTCTTTTTATAACAATAAGAAAATCCAAACAGATAATAATGTAATCTAGCAATAACTCAACTCATTAATGTAAACAGATTGCGAAAGTCAATGATTTATGAAACTAACTGCTTCTCTTTCGCGTCAACTCAAAGTGCATTACGTTCGAACTTTTATTGTTCTTTTGTCACTGTGGCCAAGCATTGCAAGAAGTGGAACATACAGTATATGAGGAGGAAAAGTCAAGTCGCGAGTGATCATGACGCAACCTTGAAAATATAGGAGGAAGTGGAAAAATAAACAAAACTTCGAGCAGCTGATGAAACACAGAAGTAAAAAGGAATAAGCTTATAGCATCGTGAACTGCCAGGTAGTGAAATATCAGTTGCCCATTGCGCAAAGCGGATCACGTTAATCTCCCTCATTTTCACTCTCATGATAACACTTGCTCTTACGTTAGGGGAAGTACAGAACAATCATCATAGCGGAGGAAAGTGCGCCACACAGGGGAAATTCCCTCCCACCTGTGTAGCACATGGTAACACTTTAGAAAATAATGATGTGCTACAAAGGGCGATTGCTGTTAATAAAAAATATAAATGAAGTTTAAATACTTAGAAATTACTATTGATTGTTAATTGAAGATGAAAGAAAATAAAATAAAATGTAAATGTTACATAGCATGAGCTTGTAGTGTAAATGATTTGTATATGACGTCAAATTGTCAGCAGATGAGAAGGACTGCCTATTGTAGTGTGCCTTGGATGAGATGGCGGAATTCACGAAAAGCTCGTGCGCTAGAATTTTTATGAACGTTTTTAGGTTTCATGAATGCTGTGAGAAGCGAAATGTTATATAACGTAGAAAAACTGTAATTAATTCTAATTGTTAGCTGGTTTATTGGATTAGGGAAAGGAAAATGTGAGATATGCTATAAAATGATATGGGTCATAGATGTATGTGTGATACTTGTATGTAAAGAGTCTAATGAGGGATAAGCAAACGGAAACATAAATTCAGAACTATTAAACTCTTATGTTCTGTCTTTGATTAATATTTTACCTAACTTTCGATACAGCGAATCTTGCATGCTTCGCTAGAGTGAACACTCTAGATCGTAGCATACGCACATCAAGTTTCGCCACACCTATGTGCATTAGCCTAGGCACCTCCAAGCGGGCATCTTGGCTATTACTAGAACTTCTAGTTTGCTATTTACTCGTCGTGGAAAAGCACTCGCATAAGACCCACAGTCTTATTTGTAAGAACCTTTAGAAAACAAAGAATCAAACCGGAGATTACTATAAGCAGCAAGATTTTACTACTACACAAGAAGATGGTATAAACGTTCCGTTAGAAGGGGGAAGTCGTCTAAATAAGCGACTGGTCAGAAAGTAAAAAGCGATCATGGAAGTCTTTGCAGTGACCACGCAACACCTAGTTTCAATTCAACGATACGTGTCAGAACGAACTGGTTCATTATTGACATGATTTACAAGTTTCTCTTCTTGATGATGCTTCATCACGTGATGGTCTATTCTTGTAGCACACACGTTGAAAATGCGTAGATTAAACGTTAGTACCGAAAAGTAACATTAACGTTGTAGATGTACCGAAATGTCCGCCTGTTCAACGGTTCATTCGAGGTTGAATAACGGTTGAGAAGAAACAGATTAGAATCAAGAAGCGGACCGATGAAGAAACAGGTTCTGTTGGTCAAAATAAAGCATGGTTGCTGATTATTGATATACACATTTAGTTGCATTTTGTCCGTTGCTTTCATCATGATATACAGCATTAATTTTGCAACAGTAAATTATCTAACCGTCTGCTGTGGGATTCGAAGCTGGAACTTTCCGCACTCGTTGTTGGTAGCTCGACACGTTATCCCCTCATGCTTGAGAGTCACTACTCTTACGGTATCTGTAGTATACGGCTTTTTTGAACGCAATCGCCACAAATACAGACGCGTCGTTTCACCATCATATAGGAATAAAGAATACTTTTCTTCTTTCTTTGTTATATGCATTTTTCCTTCTTCAACACTTTGTCCATCGCTGCCCTATTAAATTTGTACTTCTCAAGAAGTGTAATATATTGTCTTTAAAAAACGCATATAAAGCTAAATCTGTCATAGTTGAAAACACTTCACATTAACGCCCTATTAATGAAATTAAATGTTTCTTTGAAATATAGTTTAAAATTCAATATGTTTTCAACATGCAAATGAGTACACGAGAAACGTATTTAATGTTATTATATTTTCTTTTAAGCACAATTTTAATGCCATTAGCTTGGAAAGACACACATGATGCGTAATCTAGGGATAGCTCAATATATTAGTTAAAAACAAGTCACACTAACGTTCTATCAACGAAATCAAATTTTCTCTGGAGTATAGATTGAAATTCAACGTGTTTTCAAAATGCAAAAGAGGACACATATTTGTAGTTAATGCTATCAATTAGCGTTTAATTACAAATTTTATTCCATTAAATTAGAAAGAATCCCATGAAATGAAATCTATACCATAGTTGAATCCACGTCGAACTAACATCTTATCAACAATATCCAGTCTTTATTGAAATATGATTTAAAATTTAACGTACTTTTTTCAAACAATAACGGTTAATCAACGCAATAAACAAAATCAAAACACGTTTGTGTGCTACTTGGGTTACGCTTCGAGGGGGTTCCTCCATGGTAAGCACTTCTTTTATTCTTCATTTTTGTTATATCAGATTCTATAATGTTAGCTGAGATTGGGTTAAGTTAGTTGCACCAAGTACGAAAAAGTTAAAGAGTACAGTGTTGGAGCTCCGTTCCATTTGTTTTATTCATTTTTGTTACGAATTTTCTGTTTAGCTTCAAGGCCAAAAGGTTCTTACTATTGTGATCACAGTGTCATCCAGATTCTTTAAAGATTTCTTTTCTCATGTTTACGAGCAATGAATTAATCTTTTGATTCTCTTTTGTTTAGCTTTCTTGGCGTAAAGATTTACTTCTTGAACTACTTTGTGACGTATCTTTCTTCCTTTTTCCTTTTTTTACTTATTTTCTGATTGGATGAGAGTGTCAGCATCCGTAAAAGGACCAAATCTCAATTCATCTCAAGTATGTGGTCTTATATCATTGGCAAATCTTCCCGCCAAGATAATTCCTTGCTCGCTAAACTCATTAATTTTCTAATATTAATTAATATATCATTAATTTCCAGTTTTAAGATATACTGTGTTGTTGAATTTTCATTCAGTGTGCCAAAATTCCAGTATTATTAGTTTGGGTTTGAACCCGAGATCTGCTTCTGGGGTTTATTTTTGTTCTTGCGCGTTGCGTTCGTCATCTGTCTGTCGATGAAGAAGGCGTTCCCTGTTAGAGATATACTAGAACAAGATACAACGACAAGAGGTTGCAGGGCACTGATTCTCCATAAAGTTTTTTTGAAGTATACTTTTAAATTACTCCCTTCGTTTCTAAATCAGTGTGCCTGCCCAGGTAATATGAATATTTATCGAAAATATAATTTCGAAGCCATGTTCGCTTACCGAATCAGCTATTTTATTTGAAACTTAAAATCTCGACATATCGTCTGCTCTCTGGTTGTCTCCACAGGAAGACATTTTTGACATTTCAGTGAATTTTTAATGATCTTTCGTGTTTTGGACTTTCGCAAGCAAAATTTAATAGCATCTAAATTCTGTTTTGAGAGTGACAAATGTTTTGTGCACTATGCGTGACATTTTTACTGACAAGATTTCAGTGCAAAGTTATATCTTTGCCATGCAGAGTTAAACTAGGTAAGGGGACATGGGTCTTCTTCCAGTCGTAATGCTTTGATTTAAGTAAGCTGAAGTCCGCTAATAGATCTCTGGTTTCTCTCTTTATTTGTTTAATGTTTTATGATTTTAAGTAATATTGTGCTTTGTGCATTCCCATAACGAATTTCGTTAGCTACTCATGCGATAAGTTTAGTGCAATGAGCTCACTACATATGCTTTACTCGTTCGGCATCGGTTTAGTATCTACACCCTGTTTCGTCGGCTTCGGTTCCGTACCGTTTGTTTACATTTAAATTTCAACCACTTTCAAAAACTGTCTGATCGCTAAACCCATAAAATATCCAAATTTTGTATTATGCAATTTCAAATATTTATTTCGAAACACCGATAAAAAATGTCAGAAATCTTGATTTGTCATATTATGATGTAATGTTGAAAAGTGCTTATAGTAGAATTGACCCATGTTTTATAATGACAGCGATACAGTTGGAAAGGGTCAGAAGTTTCGAATATTTGTTAATACTATCGATATCTTCTACGTATAAAACAGTGAATTTTCGTATTATTTTTACATACAAACAATTTTGGAATTGAAGTTTTAAACGAAATTATTTTTGTTAAAGCATAAATTTCAACTACAGCATCACTTAATTAATTTCCATGGACTGAATAGCGTTTCTTAAACATACTTTTTTTCCAAACCGAATTTATGAACTGTCGGGTTTCTCTCCTCAAGAGATGTTAATTTCAACTCAAATACAAATGATTTTTTTATTTTGGTTCAAATGAACTTCGATGCATATGAAAATATGAATTTTGGAATAATTTGTGTTTAATAACTTGATCTTTCTGTCGTTTTGTTGAAATAAACAATGGATAAAAAAGGTTTAAACATTTTATTGAAATCGCATGTAGTGGTAGCTAATATTTAGGTTAATTTGAATTATGATGCTTTATGCAGATATACAGGGTGTTTCAAAAGTCCCTTACCACCCCTTTTAAAATCCGTACGGATGTATTAAGATTGAACTTGATGTAGGAAATAGACAATAGGGCTAGGGACAAACGTTTTGGATGATGTATCGTAGACGACCGCCATCTTGAATTTCATTTTTTATTTCAAACGATAGGTGGGTCATGTGACACATGACCTTACGCTAGAATTTGCTCAGGATGTCAAATCTGAAATCAGATTTCATGTATCTTTATTTGGTGAGAAGTTATGGAAAACTCAATGTCATTATTCTTCTTTCTGCAGGTGGTGAACCATGCCGTTAACAACTGAGAAACGCATCCAGATCGTCAAACTGTGGGGTGGGAGAAGTGTCCTTGCAGTAGCAGCTGATTTCAATCAGCGTCATCCACAACGTCACCCTGTGTCACATGTTGCAGTGGCACAGTTATTAACCAAATTTGAGGAGACAGGCACGATCGCGGACAGACCGCGGACAGCCAAGAACGACGCATTAGCTACGGCAGTGCTGGCCTCCTTCTCGATGTCACCACAGCGGAGCACACGTCGTCTCCCCATGCAATGTGATGTGAGTCCCAGTTCAGTGTACAGGGTGCTACAGAGGCACAAGTGGCATTCGTATAAGGTGCAAATGCAGCAACACCTATCCGGGGACGATCCCAATCGCCGCGTGCAGTTTTCCAAGTGGACAATCGAGCAATTACGGCTAAATCCCAACTTCGCGATGGAGATACTCCATTCCGATGAAGCCTACCTCTTCGTAAATGGGGAGGTGAATAGGAAGAACATGCGCTATTGGTCGCCTGAGAACCCCGCATGGACAGATCCCTCGAAAATGATCGGTGCAGAGAAGGTTATGGTGTGGGCGGGTATATGGGGAACACGGATTATCGGTCCTTTTTTCATTCATGGAACTTTAACTGCGGAACGATACCTGGAGATGTTACAGGATCAGATACTGCCAGGTCTGCTGTCGGACGATGGTACATTTCCCAGTGTTTTTCAACATGCCTCCCCACTTTGGCATCCGGGTGCGTCAGTACCTGGATGAACAATTTCCTGGGGCATGGATTGGTCGCCGTGGGTCAGTTGAATGGCCTGCCCGATCACCAGACCTTACTCCAATGGGCTTCCACTTTTGAGGACACATTAAGGCTATGGTGTAAGGTGTGAAAATTCGTGATCTTCGTCATCTTGAGTAACGTATCATGATTGCCTGTCAGCAAATTTCCCCAACCACGCTGCTCCGTGTTCATAGCAACTGGGAGAGGCGTCTGCACACGTGCATTGCCCAGCACGGAGCACATTGTGTAACAGGTAAACATCAATTTTAGTTGTCCATAACTTATCACCAAATAAAGATACATGAAATCTGATTTCAGATTTGACATCCTGAGCAAATTCTAGCCTAAGGTCATGTTCACATGACCCACCTATCGTTTGAAATAAAAAATTGAAATTCAAGATGGTGGTCGTCCACGATACATCATCCAAAAAGTTTGCCCCTAGCCCTATTGTCTATTTCCTACATCAAGTTCAATATTAATACATCCGTACGGATTTTAAAAGGGGTGGTAAGGGACTATCGGACTAAGGGACTATTTTGAACTTACACTATCGCGTATAGTACAAGTATTTTAGTGAATTTCATTTAATTCGTATTAA
>JAGDQP010028859.1:10179-23822 GCA_022664845.1 Lepisma saccharinum
ACGGATAGGTAGTATGTTAGAACTTTTGTTTCTCCTACTCTTTCCGCTAGAATACGGCGAATGTCACTAGTGCAGTTTTCAACTGTAGGTCCTACTGTAGTGCGTGGTCCATTACTGGTGCGGGAGAGCGTTTAGTATTCACTCGTTGTTCTGAGAGATTCAGCATGTTTTATTTTTGCCACCTTTTCTCTTATTTGAGTTTTAAAGTTAACTTCGGTGACTTGCGTAAGTTTATGGAAAATCTTTGGTTTATCGCCTCCAGTCTGAAGTCTGTGTGTATGGAGGCTTGGGTTACTGTGGCATTTTCCATACGGTGATGTGGGTTGTTCTCTGCGCTTTCTTCTCTGGTGGGGTGGGGAATTATCCTCCGTCTTTTTCCAACGCTTATGCTCATGTCTGATCTGTACTATATTTCGGATTTTTAATTATCCTTCGGTAATCGTGTGCTCCCTCTTCGGGATATCCGGTACTGACGTGTCCTGATGATAAGAGATGATGCTCATTTTGATTCAATTGTTTGATGCTTTATCTTTTTCTCGTACGTTATGTGGCCGTGGGACATGACCTCGGCTGGTGAAGTCGTGAAGTCTGAGTGTCATTGTTGACTCTTCGCGAGCGTTCTCACTTGTCCACGGGAAAGTGAAGTTCACTTTCTTACTTACTTACTCTTCTTTAGGGGAAAGACACACTTAGGGGCACCTTTTGATAGTGAAGATTGACGAGGCTTCACTGGGGAGCGTCCGGAGTGTTCTGATGTTCGGCACTTAGTCTGTTTTTGCCCAGCGCTTATCCCGTTTTGAACCTTTTGTGTTCTCTGGCGACACGGTTCAGTTTGTTTTGGTTTCGGCTGGTGTGAGTGTCCCCCCATGGTCTAGTGGTCTCGTGTCTTTCAACAGGGGCCATAAAGTCCTTACAATTTATATGCCTACGATATGAAACGAAGTACTAGTTTCAACAGGCTACCCAGCACAGGTAGTGGTTCAGAGAGAGTGGTTTGAGAGAAAGCAATGTTATGCATTTTGCCGTGGACCGTCAAATCTTTGCAGCTCAACCCTAGCAATTCACACTGTTGTGTTGTATAAAATGCCCGACACCGATCACCAGAAGCAGATCTCTGCTTCGATTGGCCAAAGCACCAAACGCCACGTGTTCAGAGTTGTCCGCTAAACTCTGAAACAGTTGCAAGGAATCTAGTAGGTGTAAAAGGTGGGGCTAACTCGAGTTTATTTAAACGCTTCCCAACTCCTTGCATCTTGGACCCTCATACTGCACAGAAATAAGGAGCAAATTCTTAGTTAACAAAATCTACAACAGATTTATTGCTGCTGCTAAAGAAAAATCTGTACGAAGTAATCACAATCACTTCGTCTCACGCTATGTTCTTCATACGCTATTTTTTTAATGGAAACGGTGAAATAAAAACTTCTTTAACATTATTTTTTAAGGGGCCATCATCTTGAGACAATCTAGAAATATATGGTTCAAATTTGAAAGTGGAAATTAGTAAGATGGAAGGCAATTCATCGTCAGCAACGCGAAAGTGGTACTTGTCTTTTTCGATTATCTATGAGTGAAAAGATTTTCTGGTAGATATATGTGTTGCTAAATCTACAATCCGTTTCACAGGAAAGGATTTTATACTGGGAAATATACGAAGAAACTGTTCTAAAGCTACATCAAATTTTTGTTGTTGTTTAAACTATCCTCCAAATGTAACTACTTTGTAGTTCAATTAGCTCCAATGGTATAAACTTGGTATCTAATCAATATTAAAATGACCTCGGTAAAACGATTCTTAAATAGTGAAATTTTATTTGTAATTTTCAGAAAACAGGGAACAAAATTCGTTGTGTACGGTGTGTGTACCCTTCAATTTCTTTTAATCTGTAATTGGATATTTAGTGGCTTATTTTAGGAAAGGTCGAGTGACTGGTTTTACTTTCAACCAATGATTGCAATGTCATTTGAAAGGTTTTAATATCAGATAACAAATCGCACAACAATCTAGCTTCATCCTGCAATTTGAGATTAAGCTAAATTAAATGAACACGGTGGCTAAGTTTAACTGGTGTCTCATCAGATAATTGTGAAACAATTATACATGTCTGTCATGCTGTGCATATGTCTATTTCAGTCAACAAATGGAAAACTTTCTAAAACCTTCTCCCTCCATATGAATGTGAGGCACTGGTGTAAACCCGGATAACCTACTTGCCTTTGGAAATTGACTTAACAATGAATCCAGTTTGTGCATTGTGTTTTCTTGCTGCACAATAATGAAAAAATCATTAGTAGCCGCTAGCATCTAACTTCTAACGCCGAACATACAAAACTCTACTTAAAATGGGAAAGAACATTTTAAAATAACCATAATAAGGTTATACAATTTACTGTAATGATTGTTCATATTTACGGCTATTAAAAATCATTAATACTGTGTTTCTTTATTTCATACTTGATTACAACAAGTGAATAATTAATATAAGAATAGATATTAACTGTACAAGTAATGTACAGGTATATGACATTACGAGAACCGCACATAGTAATTTGTAAAAAATCTTCCAAAGTTAAAAAGTCCGCTTATGTTGCAATACGTAAATTAATTTATTTACTTTTACTATGTATTATGTCTTTTTGATAGGAGTTATTGTTCTTACGAAGCGTGAATCTTTTCTTGTAGATTAATTCAATATCAGGGTATATACCACCAAACATTAATCCAATCCAATCCAATCCAATCCAATCCAATTTAATACCATTACGTAAACTTCACGATAAGAAAAATCTTACTCATCAATAAACTATCTGGCTTCTTGTCGCGGAAAAACTACAGGCCGATGACGGGCAAATAAACCGCGTACAGGTACAACGGAACTTCAGTTTTATTCTTAAATGCGTATTATCCTTTCTTTTAACTCACTTATTAGAAATATATACTCAATTTTTCGAGGGTAGAATGTACAATTACGAAACGTGCAAACAGAGTATGTTCTATGTCGAAGTGGTAGAAGTTACCTGATGCATGACTGTTGCTGTACATGAATACTTAAAAGCTATACATTTATTTGTAAGATATTTACGAACAAGTTGATGCAGAAAATATACCTGTTTTTATGTTAAAGCATTTAGTTAATTGTAAGATGAATTCTGTACAACATCTCCGTACAAAATAGCACCATAGTTAATAGAACCATCTAATAATATTGGACTCTAAATAACAATATACTCAACTAGCAAGAAGAAATTATGAAATTATGAAGACACACACACATACACACAGAGAGAGAGAGAGAGAGAGAGAGAGAGAGAGAGAGAAAGAAAGAGACGGGAGAGCGAGGAATGCTGCAATGACACAACTAAGACAGCTGCAAATGACATGATGGAATGCTTACATAATGTCGATTAGAAGGAATAGACGGACAGTTGTTGAAGCAGAATTATAATTTAGAATATTATTCGTATGTCAACAAAGAAGTAAGCCTTGCATTACCACTGTTATATTAATTCAGTAATAAGAAATTAATATCGCTTTTAACAAACGCTGGAACACAGAAGAAAAACACAATATTTGTTAATATACAAAATGTGTAAAAAAAAAAAAAAATACAAACGAGAGAATATTCTCAAACCAAGACCTCCTGGAAAAATTCCTTCAAGTTTTTAACTTCTCTTTAAAAGATTTTGTTACGTATTTCTACCATTTTTCTGTGAAATTACTTACAAAGAAATGCTGGGACAACTCGACAATAGAATTTTCCCTAGATATCACCTCACCTATAAAATAAAAATACAGTCCCTCAGATTCAAGTAGATCAAACATAGAAACACGCAGGTATGACTTAACTTTTCCAAAGTCAAAAAATTAAACTCACTCTTCCTCTTCTTTGTAATTACTCAATCGATAATTGCAGCCGAGGAAAATCGTGATCTGAAATTAACAGCTATTAATAGACTAATCATGAGAACGAAGTATTACGGCACAGCGTCCTGCTATTGCACATGAATCCATAAAATGATTAATTACTACTAGAACTTTTCAGAATCCATCTAAGGTATTGATTTATACAGCGTATAATACAATCTACTACATTCAAATGCAGTAAAAGTTGTCAAATGCAGTTGTCACGTAACGTGCCTTCCGTTTTTCATTTTATTATTCCATTAATGTTCGTGCACACATGTAACTCTGTCGTAATACAGTAAGACCATTGGTAGACATCATTTGTAACTCAGTGGGAATTTGAAACAGAAAAATCTTGTGTTCTATATTTACTGAATTCCTATAATTGGTATAGAAATGCAAGGAAGATATACTGTAGAATAGCTACATTGTACAGAAACATCAAAAGAAAGCAATGCTTTGTTAAGCAGCATTAGTTAAAAAAATATACTAAAGCACGGAAGAATGAACACACACAAAGAAACAATTGGCAACAAACTGAAAAAAGTGCTGTTACTGGAAGAAAAGAAACATAAGAACGGAAGCATAGAACTAGATAGTTTGAGTTTTGCAAGAAGTGACATAGTGTTGTTTAACTCTGAGGTACAGATATATAAATTTACAGACTTATACGAAGTTTACTCGAGAGTAGAGTCAAATATAATTTGTTAAAGATTTACAAAGTATTCTAAGATAAAATAAAAATATTAAGATGAAATCGGATTATTTCACATGGATGTATGTTTCAGATTATCCTTTTCTGCTATTTCGTTGAAGTTTCCCTCGACGTCATTCAATATCAAATTTCAGTTCACAGTATTCGGTCAGTTTTAGCTCTTCCTCTTGCGTGTGTGATTTGATTTGGACACTGAAGATCCAATAGCTTTCTACCTTTATTTTATAATTTCTATTATGATGGCTATGTTCGGAATCAGATCTATGATCCGAAGGTTTCTGGGTAAGGTGAATTAATGGAGGTTATCATTGCCCTCCATTGGATGATGATGATGTCTTCAAGACGAAACTGTATAGGGTCTGAAACCACTACGCTCAACCATATAAATTCGTATTCACAATCTTCAATCTTGAAAAAGCACAAGACGATATTTAGAGGTCCTAACAAATTCACAAGAGAGCATTCCTGACCATTGTCGTTTACCTTGGTATTCACTAGGAAGGAACATTAAGCAAATGTTCTCTGATTGTGTAATTCTTAATCATGGACAAACTTGACCACTTTGCCACCAGACAAGTGGTATTTTAGAAAAGGCATAGACCTGATTAATGAACAAACATATTTCTGTTACCATCACAACCAACCTACGGAACTACATTTTGCAAATTGTTCTCGGCATGACTACAGATTTTATAAGCTATACAAGGTTTGAGGTGAATATTGCGGGGAATTCGCATAGTAATTTGCCATGTGAAGAATTTTTTGCGTAATAATTGCTTAAAATGACATGATTCGCGATTTACCAACATCATAAAAATTATGTTTCTTTACTTATTCAAGAAAAATCACTTTTGAGTTATGTTAGAATTTTCACATGGTATTAATCAGCTCGATTCCCCCCTATATCATTTCCTGTCTACTTTCAAGTATAGATTTAAGCAAACAAAACTGTTTTAAAATAAATTCACTATTTTTAGTACTTCAGTGATGGATATTATTGGCGTTGAATTAATTGCAACCCCACGCATCGGATTGTATCTATATCATGGTCTACTAATTTTGTGATCTGACATTCCCTGAGTTTTCCAGTATATTTTTTTCCAAATTCCCTGAGTTCTTAGTATAGTGGAACATGTAAATAATAAGTAATGACCTTTTTTAATCTAACCACCAACCAGTACAAGCATATTGTACATTATTGGTATTTCATAAGCGAAAAAAAATCTTTAAAATAGAGGATTTTAACACATTGAAGAAATCCGGCCATTAGTGGGAAATTAACTCACGACCTCCGCCTTGCCGGGCCAGTGCTTTTAAAAACTGTGGACAACTCCACCTCATAATTTTCCCTGAGTTTCCCTAAAAAAATATAGGTTTCCCTGAGTATTCTCTGAGGTTTAGAGATTTATAAAATTCGCTGAGTATTCCAGGGTGGTAGACACTCTGTACATACATTCAGGACACTAGTTCTAACAAAAAAGGTGAATACTATACATCTGTGCAGTTGACATTCATATATTTTCAAGACAATGATATCTATTGGGTTGGTGACATGCCAAACCTGCCCTATAGACCACGGAGTGCATTGTTTCTTTATCTTCATTCATCTGAGTGACAAAGAACGAAATAGAACGAAAAAAAACTAAATGACTGTTAAACATCCTTAGGCAATATCGAAAAAGCAATCTCATGAATATATCGTACAAATAGACCTATACAAATTATAGTTATCACGCTACGTATGTAGATCGTGGAATTTTATTTGTTCAATTTGCATATATCTTCAAATGAAATTGAAAAACTGCAATACACTTAAGTGAAAGAAAAGTAATGCAAAGGAACTTGGTAATATTTTCTTTTCTTTCATATTTACAAGAAAGTGATTCATTTTAATAAAATAACTCGTCCCTTTTTATTATTACGAATACAGTAAAAACTCGATATATCTATATTCTGGAAACCAGATAAAATATATCATCGTATCGGGATTATTATAATATCGAGGGACTGACAATGTTCATCTATTATCACGCTTTTATATAAAACTGAAATAAGTTTTAAAAGACGTTTACTTTATAAAATTTGAGAGGCCTGAGTTATCGATGCGCAAAGGCCACGGATAAATTCAATTCAATTCCCAAATGTAATAAAAGGACATTTACTAGCCTATTAGTAATATTTTACATTGTGATATCATATCGCAACTTTTGAAATAAAGCTATTTTGCTGTGTCTTTTATACATTTTTTAAAGCAACAAATGCATTTCCTATAAATTCCATAATAATCTACTAGATTCACCAAACATTAATGAAAGTCAACAAATATTAGCTAAAGGAGCTCCCAGCATATTTGTCAGAAAAGCTTAACTTGGTGAAAGAAAGTACAGACGTGACACTAAAGTGGATAAGAGCCAGGAAATCTGATACGAGAAATGTTGGTTTATTCGAGAAGTTGGAAGCTTCACTTCCTGTATAGATTTACTTTGTCAAAACGTCATTAAAACAAGTTTGTTCGCCCAAGATTTTCACACTTCGAAACATTCTCAAGTCTCTATTCAGGTAGGAGCTCCTGTTACCCTAGGACACGAACGATTGGAAAGAAGAAGGAATTTGAGGGTGTCAATTACATTTTCAGTTACTAGAAATAAAAGTTTTGGGTTAAGATAGAGCTCGCTTGACCTTAAGCCAAGTTATTTGGGAAATAAAGACCGAAATATAAAGATGAAATAAATTAACAGACATTGCAATAATTTTATTGTTGTATTGGCATTTTTTTAAAGTTCTTTATAGTACTTTAGTATAATTTATATTAAAAGGCAAAAGTAATACAGCAGTACAGTACAGTAAAAGACAGAAGTCCAAAAGTTTCCTTATATAGAGGGACGGTTTAGTAAGTAAAGCAGAGGAAATCCGCAGATAAAAATTATCATTTTAATCGTATTTGTACAGAGCTACGTCTAAAAATATTTTGTAGTTTTTTTGTTTTAGCTTGATAAATAAGCAAACAACTGCAATTCAATAGCCTACACTATAAGTAAAGAAATGGGGCATATTCAACTTAATTTTCAACATTTCTGATCACTGTAAAGTATCTTTCTTCCCTTCTTTGCAAAATAATTATATCGTGCTTGTATCATAAAGGTTATTTTGCATTTAAAGGGCAAACTTGTATGCTAAGTCGTATGAAGACGGGCAATTTATTGGCTTTGAATCTATCTATCGATTAGCCTACTTCTATGTGCGTGTTGTTATATGCTACACTGCTGCCATTCACACAATGACACGATTACTTAGTCAACAATAAAGCGTAGTTAATCCCATTTGTAATATCAAAGCTAAGGAAAATATGTCATATACAGAAGTAGTTTCCAACTTTTTTCGAAATCAGAGATCCATTGAAAGCAATGACAATTCATCTTGGCCCCCTGCTGTACCCCGTGGAGAAATAAAAATAAAGATAAGTAATTACACACAATTGATTGTTAAGTGACGATGGATAGATGTTCTACTTGAAGGGAGGTTTATGGTCCCGAGACCCTGAGCATGATGAACCAAGAGTGATTTGCAATTGAATTTCACTGACTGGAGATTATTGTGTCTATGTGGAGATCTAAGGTTTTAAATGGATTTCGAACAACTTGTGTCTCCAACAGGAATAGAACGCGGGACCTCTTAATTACGCGATATAAGTCACCTACCGAACATACCATCCATTTGGCATGATTAAATTATTCTGCGTTATGTACTTCACACTAATAAAAGAAATAATTGAAAATTTTGAAATCGCAATGGATAACTTTAAAAACTGTTGAGGCGAACAGGACAAATAAGCAAGTGAAATAAGCAGTTAATAACGAAAATTTCAGAATGTTCCGACTAAAAGTATTCTACTATTGAGAACAAAAGTAAATACATTTTGTTGCTTTTCATTATCTTAAAAGGGGAATAAGACATTTAAAATATTCAATATATGGTTTTCAAGTGACTAAAAGGAAACAATTCTTAAGGTGGTAACAATAAAATGTTTTAAAGGCAAAATATTTTCCAGCTGACTGAAAATAGTTAAGACTATAAATTACTTGCACTGAAACATATTGCCCAACAGAAATGGGTTGTAATCTTACTTCTAGTGACTGCAATGTCATTTATCTCAGTTGGTACGATTTTTTTTAATTTTTTCTTTTTGGTATTCTAACAATAAAGTATGCCATTAATCTCTCTTTACTCGAATTTCTATTGGAGATGTGTCAAGGAAGGTAATTTTAACAATCAAATTTGTTGGACGGAGGTTAACAGTGAGAAATAAGACAGTTTTATAAAGAAAACATAAGCGAATTGTAATTGCAGTAGATATGTGTCTCTGTGACCTTACTGGAATTAGCGGCTTTTGGCGCAAATAACATTAATTTGAAGGCTATAGTTGTGCTCACAGTTGTATTCGCTGAGGTAACATGTGCACAGAGTTTTTTCACTTATTCGAAGGTAAGAAAACTATTTTTCCACATACTATTTCTTAATAATAGGTACTTCTGACTTCGAACTGTTTTTACTATTTTGGAGAGAAACAATTCAATGCCTGGTAACATGCATATGGCCGCTGAATTTAAATTAGTGTAGTCATACTCTTACATATTGTGGCACTGCTAATATAACTTTGCAGGTTTTATCCCCTAATGCGATTTTAAATAGTTTCTATTTAACTTACTATATTTTATTATTATTATATTCTATATTATTCTATTCTATATTCTAAATACTATACTAGATTCTATTAGGCAAGGAAGCTGCTAAGAGCAACTTTCGGCGAGTACTCTTTCGGGATGCAGGAAAATATAAGGTAGCGGCCATGTCTGTGTGCCGACAAGGTGAAGCAATTATGATTTTTTATCATCCAATTATAGGACCGACAGCTTGAATGGATTCTTAAATTATTTCGAGACCCGGTAGCGGTCTCAAGTCGGCCAGGTCGAAATTCTAGGGGTCATGGATCAAGGACGGGTTTGAACATTAACCTGATCCAACCCGCTGAGAATCCTACAATCTGGAATCGAAACCGGGACCCTCTTGAATAAAAGACGACATGCGAAACTACTTATCAACCTAGAACACTTATCCAATTACGAGATCGTAAATTTATTATCATGTAATGAAATGTTTCCAATGTTTATTGATAGGTTTCAAAATCAGTTAAAATACACGAAAATAAATTATGTTCTCACTTTCAGATAAAGGAATGTATTCTCTTCCATCCCAGTTTTCATAGATTCCCCTAAACAAAATAGACTGTACACGCACGGTACCGAATAAGTTGTGCTCTGGGAACATTTAAAGGAACAGGAGAAATCTTGTTGCCTTTATAACACAACCTATTGCTTTTACAGTACAGCGTTTCTGATGTCGAACGATATTGTTTCGTAAATGTAAATACACAACTACAACAATCGGTTTATATCCTTAACCAAACGATCTGTACCCATTCAGATTAGTTTCTTCTAGTAGATACAAAAGAAATCCTGTTATTTTTTTCAATGTGAATCAAATTTCAAATCTGAGTTCCACGTCTCAGAGGAAAAAATAATAATTTATGTCGTTATTTTACTTAAATTTTACTTTTTTAAAGCAAAACTCAACTTGTAAAGGAATTATTTAGTTTTTGCCATGGAGAACGGAAATCGGGTTTGAAATTAGGTAGGCGAGTAGTCCATAATCTCACCTGTTGTCAAGTAGCTGGAAAATGTTTTCGCTGCTACAGCATTAAGTATTATACCCTTTACAGTATTGTCACCTTTTCTCTTTAATTACTAAGAAAGCATGCACAGATGGAAATTTTGCTAAGAGTCTTTTGGTTTAGAATTTGTCGATTATCATCTCCGTGGGTCTATACGTTGACATCATACAGATATCCTTCATATGATCTCATTGCACTGATCAGAAAAGCTATTTTGAACGCAAGTATTCTGAGTTGGTACCTACTTATTATCCTAATGTACTCCACAAATTTGTCTCTAGAGATTTTCTGATATGTGCAATGTACACTGTTAAAAGTTTTTGAAAGTTTCTTGATATATCCCATAATGTTTTGCAGAAATATCAGTATTAGCAGTTACCGGCAGTAATTCTGGAAAAGGAACGAGAAATTTCCTTTATGTTATTGAAGCTATCCGTTGTCTCAGAACTTCTCGAAAAATATATTGGCTGTTATAAGTTGACTGTCGTCGAAATATGGATTCTAAGGATCAGCTGTATTTAAGAGACGCACAACTGGAATTTAAGCATATCCTTTGACGCATGATACCAAAAATTATTGTTCATCATCTGTAACAGGCAATTTTAGTAAGTTCTAAATAAATTCTCTTGATCTTGTACACAGACTAATGGGCGTGGAAAACTGCAAAATAATGTTCAAATAGCGATCCAAGAAAGAAAAATGATTAGAGGTGAAAAAAAATATTTCTGGTGTGTAAACCAAGTAAAATCTATGCTTTCCATGTAAAATAAGTGCACTTATTTTTACTGCGTACGTGGTTTGTACTCGTCATGAAGTGAATCGATATATTCGCCATAATAATCTAGTTTCTTCTTTTTCTCTCTTTCCCTTCCTAGCTTTGCGTATGTTATGATATTACGCTAATAGAAGCCGGGAAGAATAACGACAGAAAAGAACGGTCAGCAGAGAAAAAAATGCGAAAGAAGAAAAAATGTTTTGTTAGTAAATCGATGCAATACGTACGAGTTTTCTTTTTTACATCACACGAAACTAGGTCATCATTACCTACGTATCCTAATATTCATATAGGGTACACGGAATTCTATATTCTATTTTAGCCTGTAGACTATGTACGCAGTTTCCTGGAATCAATCAATATATCCCCCCCCCCCCGAACTCTACCTTCCCGCCTACGTATAATGCAATTATGTATCAAGGTAAACACTCTTACGTGTACAACGTACATCCGTTGTGTTGAAATGGTACACCAACAGAAACAATATACATAGTAACTCCGTATAACCCAAGGAAATAACTAGAATATTACTATGGAAATATAGCGTAATGGCTGAGTAGACGGATGATCGGAAGATCTTAAGATCAAATTTCGATCCCGGCTATGTTAAGTAAAGTTTTGCATGGTTCCCCTTATTGTTACATTAAATGAATGTCAGGATGGTGTCTTGCGTAACATCACAGCGGCTACGTTCTCCTTCCTTTCTCAGTGGACAAAAAGGGTAAGAAGGACTGAAACTAAGTTATTATAAAACGCAACACAACATATATTCATTTGTATAACTACTGTAATTCAATCTGATTGATTCCCGAACGCACTGAATGATTAAAAATTCCAAATGATTTGTAGACAACCTATACAAAATTATAACTAACACTATGGCTTATGGAACTCGCAAGTTCATCGCAGCAGAAACAAACGTTCGCCACTGGAATCTATCCTGGGCAATATCAAGCCAGTTTTCATCACGAACATTTACTTCTCGAAGACCTCTTCTAATATTGTCCTCCCAACGACGTCTCGGTCTTCCCAATGGTCTCCTTCCATCCGGCCTTCCAACAAGGATAGAATATAAACTTCGTTTTTCAAATCCTATATGGGAATGGTCTACTCAACACGTATTCACTACACTTTCATAGAGTACACACTAAATTCGGAAGAGCGGAATTCCGCTCGAATTGAGAGGAATATTTCGTAGATAAAGATAATAGTCCAGTAAAAATAGCAATGAACCTAGAACAAACTGTAATAGAATTTCTGACAGCGGTTTCTGGATGAAAAATGATAAAATAATAAATGAAATAATTCATGAAATAATAAATCCAACTTGGCGGGAATTAACAACATAGAAGAATTTTTCACAGACTATCTATGTATGTAAGTTTGTTACCTCGTAAAGCCTAAACTACTTGAACGAGCTTAACAAATTGGTGTCGTTGGATTCGCCTTGATCCATACTGTATCCTAGTCTATATGAAGCTATGAAATAATAAATCTAATATGGACGACATCAACAACATGGCTGATTTTCACCTTCTATCTTGTTCTGCCGGAGCTCATTTTCACTTCTCTCTATTTCCATGCATTCCTCTACACAGTTGCCAGACCATGTATCAGGTTAAGTCACTCTGAATCTCTGTATTATGTTACAAACGCAATTACGGGTCCGGGCTAATTTTGCTCCCGAGTAATAAACGTGTATTTCAGTGTACAATTTCTTGAACGCTATGCACTAATGGGTTAATCTATGTGCTTATTTCAGATTTAACTCAAGATTTAAGCATGTTTCATCGCATTTGTTATTTTATTGATTTATTACTTCATCACTTCCTATAGCCTAGGACACAGTATGAATAAAGATAAATCCAACGACACCTCATTTGTTAAGGTCGCGCAAGAATACATAGCAGGTGAAAATCCGCCATATTGTTGATTTACGCTATACTTGATTTATTTTTTCAGAACTTTATGTAACCTAGAACACAGCATGGATCAAGACGAATCCAACGATACCTCATTTGTTAAATTCGCTCAAGTAGTTTAGGCTCTACGAGAAAATAAACTTACATACATAGATACATAGCAGGTGAAAATAAGCCATATTGTTGATTTCCGCCATGTTTGATTTTTTTTTTTTTTTATAACTTCATATAATCTAGGACACAGTAAGGATCAAGGTGAATCCAACAATATCTCATTTGTTAAAATCACTCAAGTAGTTTAGGCTCTACGAGGTAACAAACTTACAGACATACAGTACATAGCCTGTGAAAATCCGCCATGTTGTTCATTTCCGCCATAAGTTACAGTGGTAGACTTTGTTTCATCGTTTTCAGCATTCATTTTTCATTCAGAAACCATTGTCAGAAGTTCTATTGCCGTGTGTTCTAGGTTCACCTACAAATTGAGCTAAATTGACTGGACTATAAGATAAAATTCATTTTATGGATAGTAACAGCACTATGGCTTACGTTCGTCACGGATAATATCTCATCTTACGAGACCGGAAAGAGGGATTTTA